>JADRCD010235765.1:15219-30591 GCA_019843815.1 Montemys delectorum
TACAGAGTGAAAGAATTGCTGCTGAGACTGAGTTGGCTTTAAAAAGGGGTTGGCTGGAAAATGAAGCCATTATTAAAGGAGAGAGTCTGTAGTGATCAGTGAATAGTGGGCCACACCCAGTGGCCCCGAGAACCTCATCGTACATTGCCCTTAACAGCCGTTTCCAGATCAGGGGCCTAGGCACTTGTGAAATAGTGGATTAAGCCTTCCTTAACTCTTGAGGCAGCCTGTATAGTATTTTTTTTTTTTTTACCATGTTCCATGATATCACAACTAGGTTTTTTTCAGTGTGTTTATTGAAACATGAAAATGTTTACAAAGTTGAAAAAGGTTGCCATCAAGATAATTAAAATGTAAGCATCTGAAGGCTTACATATAGCCATGAAAAATGGGAATCATGTGGAATACTACAAAGCTAGATGAGGCACACAGGAAGAGAGCAAAGAAGGGGCAGAGTAAATATTTGCTTAGTAACTGCCTGATTTTTTTTAATCCTGTCAACAAACACAATGAGGTAATCATTACTACTCCCATTTTGCCTGTGACATCACTAATAAATGGTGGGCCATTTTTATCTGATAGCAAGGAAGTATGATTCTGTCTCCTTTCAAAGTTGAATAAGGATATATAGCAGTTTTTTAGAAACCTTCATGCTTCAGTTTGGTAATATTTGAACCACAAAAGTAATCTGTTTACACTATCAGACAACACACACGCACACGCACACACACACACACATTATATACACCTCAGTAAAAAGTACAGCCAGTTTAACAAAACCTAGCTATGCTTTTCCTTGTCACTTAATGGCAGTGATGATCAGAGGAGACACCTTCAAGAGGGATACTTCTGAACCAGAAAACTTTACCTTTGTGTTTCTCAGAGATGAGCAATGTGCCTAGATTACATTTAGCTTTCTAATGGTTGGAGTCCATGTGTCTCTAAGGTCTCGTAGTTGTTAATAAGGTAGAGGTAGATAGTAACTACACAGCACTCTTTCCACACAGGCTGCTGGGGACGAGCCTGAGAATGTGCACAGGCTACTGCTACAAGTTAACTTCGAGCAGGGTATGAAGGCATACTCCCTTATTCCTAGCACTTGAGATGCAGGCTTCCACAAGTTCAAGGTCAACCTGAGCTATATGGCAAGCTCTGGGCCAACCAGAACTGCACAATAAAACTCTGCCTCAAAACTTCAAATGTAGTCATTGTTAGAGGAGTAACAAGAAAACTATCTCATAACACCACTTCAAGGAACTGAGAAGCCTGGCACTGGGAACATAACCCTAACCAACAGTAAGTGGGTCTGTGAGGATCTTCCCTACTAATCTGAGGACGTGGGGGCAGGCAGAGGAATATATAGCTTGTGAGGCCTAAAGAAATGAAATAATGGCTTGTGAATAATGGTAAAAATATTTGATGATGTGACTCCCAGGGAAGCAATTATGGTTAACCCCTCATTTGTTTGGCATTTGCCAAGATTGAACTGTCCCACAAAACCAAATTTTCCAGACAGCTAAAACTTTCCTATTTATGTCTCTTGAATGTTTTTAACCATGCTTGATGGAACTGTTTCTGAAAAAGATTGTTCAGTTTTCCTTCCTTCTTGAACAGCTATAAGAAATAATGTTTCCTTGGATACCTTTGACTCTAAATATAAGAAAACTTGATTAAGCAAGGTAAAATAATAAAGACTTGTAATCACCCCAGAAAACAAGAAACTCCAGAGATGAGAAAGCCAGCAGCTCAGTGACATCTCAACAGCCTCCTCAGGGACACCAGCTGGGGCCACGGCTCCAAACATCAGGACTTCACATGATAAGATCAAAGGCTAGAATGAACTGGGGGCTTCTGCCTCCACATGTCTCTAATCAGAGTGGAAAATATTTCTCAGAAAAGCCCTTGCCAACTTCCCCTCAGATCCCACTGGCAACAGTGAGTCAAATTTCCATGCTTTGGGGGAATATAGTTCACTTATAGAGTGCTTGTATAACTTGTGAGAGGCCCAGACTCTAATCTTCCAGTGCCACCAACAGTCACATGTCATGGCTTCTAGGAGTCTAAGAGAATCAAGCATGGCAGGGTGCAGGATAGAGAAAGGCTGTTAGGTAGACAGCCAAGGTGGCTGCCATCTTTACCAGGATTGAGGATGAGGGGTGACTTGGATGCATAGTGTCCTTTGCTCCCACACTATGTGGCCTCAGACCAGGATTTCCCCTCCTGACTGCTTTGTCATTTATTATATTCTCCTTTTCCCCAAGCCAGACTGCTAATTACCAGTACTTGCTGCTAAAGTGCTCTGTCATTGTCTAGCTGTGATTATAATATTTTGTTTTATCTCTGAGAATGAAAAATCCTATAACGAAAGTTATTCAAGCTATGCGTAAAATATTCTGAAAGTCAGTCAGGCCGTATATCTGGTACATGGGATGGAGTGGTTTTTGGCCGTCCTAGGGCCATTTTTCCTTGGTTGGTAATATCTGAGACAGCCCTTTCCTAGACTCTTGGTGTGGTAAAATGATGAGCATTGTGGACAGGCAGGGCAGGCAGGCTCCTAAGTGGGCAAGCAGCAGCCACACACTGTACCTTACCATGCTGTAGAGAGAGGCAGCATGCCTGATCTGTGTTTAATTCCTCTCATGCTGCCACCTGGTTGTTACCTGGGAGCTACCATGTAACTGGTCCATGGCAGTGACCATCATGTGGCAACAGTCTAGAATGCAGCCTCCTCGTGCCTGTCTTCACATGTGTTCAAAGCTATATGGATGAGACTCCAGAAGGGCCCAGTGTATGCAGAATTGAAGTGTTTGGTGTGGCTTAATTAAGCCAGTTCTTAAAGAACCATAAGAGCTGTTCAGATCTATCTCACCGTGAAGATCATCCTTTCTGTTTACAGAAAGCTTACCAAAACTCACAAGAAGAAAAAAATAATAAGTAGTAGATCAAGGGGAATGATTTTTTTCTAGGGATCAAGTGTGTGCCAGTCACTCTCAAGAAAGCAAATGGTTAAAGAATTGATGGCTATAGCCAAACTGTGAGACCAAATTGCTTAGGCTCCATGAAGTTCCTTCAGAACAAGTTAGCTACTTGAAGCCTACAGTAATTCTTTTTCATCAGTTAACTTTAAGTAAAAGTTAAGTGACAGAGACATTTAGAGATAAGGAAAAACGAGTTTTGTTTTTGCTAACTTCTGGCTAATTTTTACTATTCATATCTTATACAAAAAATGCAAAGTAGTTCTGAGATACTGTAGTTATTACATCATTTTATGCATAGAGTACTTTCTAAAGAAGTTACCATTTTATTGACTATTGACTATGTTAGATAGAATATAGTTTACCTGAGGTATCTATAGCTTTAAACATTTACGTTCTCTCCATGAGTTACCATACAGACAACTTTTATCTCTGAAATCCTTTGACAATTCCTGTTCTTCTAGTAATCCAGTTGTGATACAGTTTTCTGGTTTGAATATTGGCTATAAGGACATCCTGTTCTCTATGGAGACAAAAAAGAACCATGTAATTATGATATACATCAGCATAGAGCTTGCTGATATTTAAATAAAAACAAAAATCATATCTTATTTGAATGGGTAAATAGATATTTCTGGTTTTTAATGTTTCTAATGCTAATTGGCATATGAGTCAAAGAAGATAGTTCAAAACTAGGAAAAAGTGTATTTCTCAAGATATCAAGTACTAATAGCGGCAATTCACTTCTTCTGCAAAACAAAATAGTGGAAAAAAAATTAGAAGGCATTCCAGCCAGATGCAGGATTGCATACCCATGTCCCAGATACTCTGGAGTCGGAGGCCAAAGGATCTCATGAGCCCATGAGTTTGGCACCAGCCAGAGCACAATAGCAAGACCTCGTCCTGTAAAAGTTTCTTTTTTCCAGGGACTGGGAGAGTGGCTCAATCTGTAAAGTACTTGCAAAAAGACCTGAGTTTGATCACTCTAAAAAGCTCAGCATTTTGACATGTGCTTGTGACTCCAGCTGAAAGGGACGGCAGATGCATGAGGATCCCCACGCCTACTGGCGAGATAGTCCAGTCTAACTGGTGAGCTTCAGGCCACTTGAGAGACCCTTTCTCAAAAGAGGTGTATGCCATTCCTAAGAATGACATCTTTGAAGTTTTCCTTTGACTGCCACAAGCACAAGCACTGACACACATGTACTTACATTTTCATGCATGCGTGTGTGTGTGTGTGTGTGTGTGTGTGTTTTGTTTTGTTTTTAGAAAAATGTAATCTAAATCCTCCAAAGCTAGCAGCTTGAAAGTCACATAGCCTGTAGTAGTAGCTACATTACTTTTGATAGTGAGTGATGGCTGTTTACAAATGATTGCATTGAATTCTGTCATTTAAAATTACTCTTTTTTAGAGGTAAACTAGCATATTAAATACTTTTCTATTATTAATGATCACTTTGGAGGTTAATCTGAATGTTGTTTTCTATTTGGAAACTTGATTGTAAATCAGCAATTGCAGTTGCAGTTGAGGAAAAGTGTCCATGAGCAGGCATGTGTTCCTAAGAATCAGAGGACACTGAATGAGTATTCAAGCGGACATAAAAAGCTTAGCACGCAGTGTGCATCCAGAGAAGCTGACCATATTTCAGACCAAGCTTGTCGTATGGAAGAACCCACAGGGATTTTCTGAATTGAGATGTTTGTCATTTGGATTGGTCTTTTCATACTTTTGTTGTTCTGTGTTATAAAATCTCTGCTTTCATAAAAAATAGCCATGTATGGAGACTATCATATTGTGACACTGAGAAAAGTGACTAAAAAGTGGACATTCTCAGTCTTGCCCCTTTTCTTTGGTAGTGGTGTGAGTCACCAGTAGAAAGCCCCTGTGCTGCTGGGTCAGACATCATCAGAGTCAAGTCTACTCAGAAGTCTGAGAGGCTCTACCAACAGCACAGCTTTTTGTTTGTTGCTTGATTGGTTGGTTTTGGTTTTGGGGGAGCAGAAAGTTATTGTTGGGGGGTTTCTATTAAAAAAACAAAAACTATGAAGCTAACTTTTCCTTTGAGAAGTCATATATAGGGAAAGCACTAGGATCAACATTATCCTCCCAGGGAGGGATACATTCCACACCAGCGTTACATGTGCTTTAATATGTGTTTGTTTGTGCAGATAACATTTCCATCCTTGTTCATTCTTTACAATGGAGGTTCTGGCTTACTGACTAAGATGTAATTGCAACACAATTTTAAGCAGGTTATTTGAGAGTATTCTTCAGTGTCACACAGTAGGAGCCAAAGATTTGAATCCTGGCTCTAGATTTTGTCTCCTGCTGCTGCCCAGTCTATGAGAAAGTTGATAAAGTCCATGCACTTTCTAATTTACTCATCTGTTAAATGCACAGTTTCAAAATAATGTCCCTTTCTTGAAATTTTAATTAACAAAGCATCTAAAATGTACTCTTCAAAGCTAGAAAATTCTGTACACGTTGTTACTGTGTCTGTTAATGTGCCTGTTCTCTGTCCTAGAAATGGGTAACATTTACACAAACATATCTACCTCAGAGAATGTTGAAACAGTTTCTGGGGATGCTTTGCCTTGACTAAAACTAACAAGAGACTGTATTTTTAAAAATTGGCTTAACCCTCAAATGAAATGCTAAAGCACAGGGGCTTGGACTCAGCTCTGATGTGCAGCAGCAGAGTCTCTGCTCAGATTTATCCCTGTTGCGGCCCATTAAGGAGCTCCCTCTGATTTACAAGATATAAATATATGTGGTAACATATGTGGAAAAAATGGAAAGTGCTGACTATGGAGATTCACGACTTGATTGGAAGCAGAATGATAATTTTATTTTTCTGGTAGTCTAGTTGGCTCATCCTATCAAGTAGAAAGATTATCAAAAGCCGTCTTTGATAATCCCTTTTCCAAGTTTGTTCTTGAAAACCATCTTTCATCCTGCCCTCCCCCATCAGATTACAGATAAGGAAGACACTGTCCCACCCTTGAAAATCTTATGGCATAATGGAAACTTAACACAATTACTCGGCTAGCTCTGCAATGGCCGATGGGCAAGGCCAGGACCCAGGAGGTCAGACAGTGTTGGGATGCCATCCTGGTTATGCCTAAGATTCTACATGTGTCATGGATTCTCTAGTCCCTCATGCCATTGCTTTGATCCAAACCTCAAGTGGTACTTGTGGTTCCAATTCTCATGTACCCAACATTCTGAGTTAGCTAAAAACACGTCTTAAAATGTGTTTATTGCTGGGCAGTGGTGTCAAATGTCTCTAATCCCTGTACTCGGGAAGGAAGCAGAGGCAGGTGGATCTCTGTGAGTTTGAGGCCAGCTTGGTCTACATAGTGAGTTCCAGGATATCTAGGACTCCCTATCTCAGGAGGAAATAAAAAGGATGTGTTTATGAACTCCAACTTTCTTTTCCTTTTTTTTGCCTTGCAGTTGACCTGCCCCTGTTTTTCCCTCGAGATCAGCCGACGCTCACATTTCAGTCTGTCTATCACTTTACCAACAGTGGACAGCTTTACTCCCAAGCACAAAAAAATTACCCATACAGCCCCAGATGGGATGGAAATGAAATGGCCAAGAGAGCAAAGTAAGTGATCCATTGTTAGTTGACTGGCCATGAGTGGCCTTTTTTTTTTTTTCTTTTTTTTCTTTTTTTGGTAAATGGATTGTAGGAGATATAAGATAGCAAGTTGAGTTGTAGATAAGTAATACCAATAATGAAAATGTTGGCAACTACTTATGTATTTTAAATGCTAAATTTCAAATGTTGGTAACAGACTTTCTAATGAATAGTTAGTATATGAATTCAGTATCTGCTTTTCCATGGGAAACTGCATCTCATGAATTACGTTATGTTTCTCCTGTGTGTTGCATGGATGTGTCTTGGTTGTATACTCAAGTACACAGACTCCTTAGATCTGCAAATACTGCTGTGGAACTTGTGCCTCAATGGAGATTGAAGTTACTGGCCTTAATAGATAAGAGTAGAAAGGCTGTTACTACAGTCATAAGGATTAGGTTGATCCAGAAGCATGATGATTGCTTTTTGTAGGTAAAGACTTCAGTGTCTGGGCCAGCAGTGTATGGACCATTGCCTCCTTGACTGAAGCAGCAGTAGATTGAAATGGGATTTTCCAAAAATAACTCAGTGTCTGCACAGCCATATGCACATACCTGTGATCCCAGCTGAAGGGTGGGCAGAGCCAAAGAATCATAGAAAGAAAGCAGTCTCGTAAGCATCCTCCATTGCTCATCCAGTATTTATTAACCTCTACAGTGTTCCAGGCACTGTGTACCATGCTGAGGATGCCATGATAAAGAAACTAGAAACTATCTGTGGCCTCATCGAGCCGGTAGCCCAGCAAGGAGATAAATCCTGCCAAATTCCTGACAGCTTTAAAGTACCTATGACAAAAGATGACCTTCTAGGCCTAGAAACTTCTTGATTATTAAGACTTCTTGTTCTTACCAACCATTTCCTGGTTGAGTTTTCCTCCCAGGGAAAACCCTCCTGTCCTCTCTCATCATCTCTCTAATACTAAACCCTCACGTGTGGTAGGCTCAGGGCTCTACAAGAGCGCCCTTCTCCAGCACTCCAGCCACTCGAAATCCCTGTGTGCAACCCAGAGCTGCTGTCTGAAACTCGTGTGCCTTTCTCCCTGTATTTTCCCTTTATATCCAGGCTACTGGAGTCTGAAATTCTATTTAAGGAATAAACAAACACATGCAAATGTAACTAGTAACAACTATTAAGACCTGTGTTGAAATGCAGTGGAACAAAGGAAATATAAAGCAAGGTTTCCGTTTGAAGTCTTGCAGTTGTTTAATTTTCTGGGCTTTCCCTATGTATACATAGGATCTGCCCTTAGAAGATGGGCCATTATTTGTGGTATGTGCTCCAGAGTCTGAACCAGACATGTCTTTGTGGTTTCCATGGCAAAGCTATCTTGGTGTGCGTGTGCGTACTTCTTAAGCAGGCATTTCTGCATGTATGAATTGAGTCTTTAAGGAGCTGTAGACCACAAGCCTGTGATTTCAGTACAGGAATATCGTAAGTGAAGCCTGTTTATCTTAACAGATTGGTTCAGACTTTCAAGAGACATTTGCTTTATGTTAACACCAGTCTAAAGAAAACATCTGAAGTCGTGTTAAAAAAAAAAAAAATCTGCCTGCTAGTTTAGTGAGGATAAATCCATTTTAGATGTAATAAAAGAGACAGCCAGCAGCTCATGCTAGCTAGAAATAATAGTTTTTAAACCCTATTCTTTAATTGAACTGAGTAATTACATGGGGCTGTGTCAGAGGCCAGGTAATGGGCAAACATAAGCAAGAATTGTCCTGTGGTTCAGTCTGGAAACTAGCAGAAAGGCATGGAAGAAAATGTTGAACAAAAAGAAAGGTCAGTGAAGCATTCCTCGCATGCCCCATTTCTGTATCCTATGAAAATACTGTACACAGTGCGTAAAAGGCTATAATTCACTTGGGGAGCTCTGCCCACGACATAAACACTCTCATGGTTTAGAACAGCTCCAGAGCCCTTTGAGTGAAATCAGCTGTTTATCCTGCCTGCTTAAGAGCACAGTTCTAAACATGTGCATTTAAAAAGGACACTTTCTGGCACTGAAAAGCCAGGGCTTTTCCTACCACAGTGCTTCTTGCTGATGTCAATCCAGCCAATCCTACCCTTAACAAATACAATGCCCTAAAGTGAGTAGGCACAGGCTTTGGGGTCATACATGCCCCAGTTCCAACCAGAGTTTAATCCTATAAGCTCCATAGCCTTGGGCAGAGTGCATAATCTCTCTGAACTTCATCTTTTAAGACAGGGTTGTACTCCCTGCTGTTGAATGGACTTGCTAGGAAAGTGCACTCAATGAGGCAACATATTGAACACCTGAAGTTTTCCTTCTGCTCCATCCTTCAGTGCCTGTACTCAGGGCCCTGATCCCTCATTCCTAAACCTCCTTCCATACGGGTTTCTTCATATATTCTAAACTCCCAGGTAACCCTTCACTGCCCTCTTTCGAGTCCTGACTCTGGTCACATGTTCCTTTAGAATCTCTTTTATGTTATTCTTCCTTTTTCTTTAGCATCTTTATCTTCATCTATTTTCTTAACCAAATGGTGAGATCTTTAAAGGCAAAAGCTTGCTGTAACTATCTTTTTAGTGTAGTATAATTTGTGTCTAATTTACAATGCTGTGGACAAATTTTTATATAAAGACTGTCTCTGCCTTACAGTGGCTCAGCTTAAATTTTTTGAGCCATGTAGTGGTCTGAAAGCAACATATACTTGGTAGAATCCATACTTTGATCTTGGATTGTGATATTTTTATGAGCTAGTGTTATTAATACACTGCTATATGCAGTTCCAGAAAGCAGGAGAAAACCACAGCTCCCAAGGAAGAAGAGCAGTAGTCTAAGACACTGCATTCCAGCAAACTCTGCTGCCCCACAACGAAGATACATACGTGGAGTTCTCACTAAGGAGAGTTAATTCTTTTTACATTTATTGATTGATTGATTGGTTGATTGATTGATTGATTGATTGGGGGAATTGGTTTTCTCCTTCTACCGTGTCATTTCTAGGGATTAAACTCAGGTTGTCAGGTTTGGCAGCAAGTAGCTATACCTGCTAAGCCACTCACTGGCCTGCAGGATACTTTCAACCTCTTGTGGGTTGAAGAATATCTGTTGTTTAAGTTGATAAAGTACACACAGACTTATAACTCTTATGTCCTCTTACTACCCAGGTCCCCCTGCCATTATGGCGTGTCTGTGTCTGGTGAGGCTTCTTGACTTGAAGTTCTCTTTAATGATAAAAGAGCTGTTCCAGCTTTCCTTCCACAGAGTTTTCTGTGCTGTCTTTCTTCATCTCTTTTCGTTTTACTTAGTCTCTATCTATCTGTATGTCTTGAAACCTTTTGTAGATTTTGATTTTTTTAATCTAGTCTGATGGTCTGTGTCCTTTAATATTTAGTTTGTTTATACTTAACATAACAAATGAGTTTATTAAGTTTAGTTTGTTTATACTTAACATAACAAATGAGTTTATTAAGTTTAAGTCCTACATCTTCCTTTTTTCAAATTTTTAAATTTCCTTTGTTTTCAGTTCCTTTATTTTCTCTTCCAGTGTTCTTTTGGTTTATTGAAGTATTTTGGCATATATCTTGATGTCCCCTTTTACTTCTTATTGGCTTATTAACTATAACTTCATATAGTTTGGTTATGTATGCAGTAAATATAACCTTTACTTGACACACAAATTTATATGAATACCTATCATAACTAAAATTACAATGTTTCATATCTACTCTAAAAGCCTAAATCTATAAAAGGTGAGTCTCTTTATGCCCTTACTTAGCCTTTGTGCTATGATATCCATATGTTTTGATTTTGCATGTGGATTCCACAATAAATTGACTTTTAACAGTCAAATAGCTTTAAAAAAAAATTTTCTAACCAAAGGAAAACTATAATCTACTTCATTCTAGAGTTTTTAGATAAAGGTATCAGGCAATCTTTTTTTGAGAGAGTTTTGGTTGTCTTTGAACTCACTCTGTAGACCAGGCCGACCTCCAACTCGGAGATCTGCCTGCCTCTGCTTCCCTATCGCTAGGATTAAAAGGGAAAGTCTCAACACCCAACAGAAATGAATTTTTAAAATTTCTTTTTCAGAACAAACCATCAGAGATGTAACATTCAATGTTTAACCCAAGAACACTGAGGCTTACAGTTATTACCAAAAGAAAATTCCTCCTGCATGACATTGAGGTGCCTCTGCCTTCCCTTGTAGACTTCACCACTGACAGAACATCCTCACTGTTACTGATCCCTGCTGCAGAAATTCTTGTTCCCCTTCACATAGATAAAATATTCCCAAAGGTGCATAGCTAGCTTCTTGTAGAGCAGGCACTCAGCCACTTGAGCTCCAACCTCACTGTGCGTTCAGAGGCAGACAGACAGACAGACAGACCGAGGCCCCACCCTCTCTGCCACTCTCCTAAGGCCCCTTCCATGGGAACCAAGTAGCACACTGTGGAGGAGAAATGTGTGCAGCACTTTAAGGGCACTGACCTTGGAGTCCTGGCAGCTGGGTTAAACCTGTCTCTGTCTTTCACGGACTGTGCAACTTTGGGGATATGCATAATCCTCCCAAGTCTTTGTCTCTATGTCTATCTATAAACTGGTAAAGACTTGTTTAGAAGGTCACTCTGTGTTACATGGGGTTCTCTGTGTTGACATCTAACAAATTCCCACAAACTCCCCATTGTGAAGCACCACAGGTTATCTATCTATCACTTTAGAGTTTTGATGGGCTAGGAGGCCTATGTACCATGCATGAGTGCAGACAGCTCATTAAGATTTAGGCTAGGACTTTTCTAAGTTGATTTGGGATGTTGGCAGAGTTCTGTTCCCTGTGGTAGATGGATGCAATGCAGGTCCCTGTGTTCTTCCTTATTGGATGTCACCTAGAGGTCACTCCCAGTAACTAGAAGCTGGTTTCATCCCCTTGCCTAGTGGCCCCTCAATTTTTAAGCCAACAGCGGTACATCAAATCCTCCTCATATTTCCAGTCCCTGACTTGTATGCCTGGCCTGCACACCCAGATTTAAAGGGACCATTCCACTGACAGTTAGTTTTCCTTTATTAACATCATCTATACCATATTGCCACAAAACCTAATTGCAAGAATGGAATCCACTGGTTTCAGTATTTCAGCTGTTACAGGGAACATGGAATTTTAGAATTCTGGCTACCGTGTAAGGTGATGTGGGTATATATCTGTTAGGGTCTCACATGTGGTGAGCTTGCACTAAAAAATAACTCAGTGTACTTTCTTACAGAGCAAAGATTTTAATTTTAATAGGTAATAGCATCAACAATAGCATACCCCAGTCACTAGCTCCAAACCCCAGTGACCTGGCCAGAGACTCAATCCTAGGCTGCTGACTCCTGTGGTTTTATGATCTTGACGCCAACACAGCTAGTTAAAAAATGGAAAAATTTCACTCTTGAGTTGCATAATTTGTATAAAACTAATCACCTTAAAAGACAAAACAAGGCTGGGCGGTTGTGGCACATCACTTTAATCCCAGCACTTGGGAGGCAGAGGCAGGTGGATTTCTGAGTTCAAGGCCAGCCTGGTCTACAGAGTGAGTTCCAGGACAGCCAGGGCTACACAGAGAAACCCTGTCTTGAAAACAACAACAACAACAATGACAAAACAAAAAGCAAGATAAGATACCTTGGTATTGTGTAGGTAACTTATACCTGTCTAGATTAGGGTGGGTGAACTTTTTATAGTACTGTCTGGTCAATGAGATCTATGCATGGATGGCATGACTGTTAGTAAATTTCATTATATTCGCCCTCAGACTGGTCCTAGCAGAGGCCTAGTAGGAGCTTAGAATAGAGCTGAACCCCCAGTGCACCTACTTCAATGGTTTATCACACAGAAAGTCCATAACATAAAAGGAATCACTAAGATAGTTCAAAAATAGCTCCTTAGACAACACATGGGAGTAATTCATCATGAGCCTTCCCAAACCATTTTCCATTTCCCTTCTTGCCTCAAGGTCAGAAAGAGATGTTTTTCTTACCCTCCCAAAGCAGTTCATGGCTTCCCATGGGTTGTTTTATACTCTTTTATCATTTGCCATCCAGTTGTCTGTAAAGAATCATTTTCTTTTTAGCAAATACTTTTTAAATTGTGCATTATGGATTATTTCAATGGCTTTCACTGTTGCTACTTTAATATTTTCAAATGTACTATGGGATTTTGGTTTTTTTTTTCCTTCAAAGTATTTATTACCAAATGCTCCAATCCAGTCTTATGCATTAATCCTTTAAATAAAACTTCTAAATATAGATCAACTCCTTGATTCAAGAGATGGAGATAGATGTGACATCAGATTTTGCATCCCCATCTCCAGACCCTCTCCATGGTCCCTGGGGCCCCCTAGGACTCTTGCATTACAATGTGGAAATCTTAGTTCCAGTTGGGTCTTCATAGCAGGGAGGGTAGGCATGGCCTGAGATCTCCTCAGCGGCCAGGGCATGACATCCAAGTGGTTACAGTATGAGCTCCTTTGTATGTTTATTTCCCCAGGAGTTGACCACTCCTCTTGGTTCTCTGTTGTTGGCTAATGCCTTGTCTCTATTGAGCCTAAGCTATAGAAAGCCTTGGTCCCCATGCCTAGTGAGGTGGCATCTTGGGAACCCACTGGCTCTGTGCTTCTGATCCTCTTCATTCACACTCAGTTCTAGGGAATACCCTGGTGAAAGCCAGATAACTGTCTCTAGGCCATGACTTTGTCCTATCCCTTCCCTTCATGTCCATGTTCCTGGAACTCAAGCCTGACATCTAAAGTCTATCAGGAGGGCAAGAGATCTGTGAGCTTTGCTTACTCACATCCCAAGACCCCTGGACAAAGGGGACAGAGGAGCTAAGGCAGGAAGAGGAGTCATTGGCTGAAAGCAGAGCAGTCATGCTAGACTCCAAGGAAGCTCTGTTCCAGGGCCCATGGGGTCAGACCTGGGGACAAATACTCAACCCAGCAGTGATTCATAAACTTCTTTGTCTCTTTGCTCTCTTTCCTAGGACCAGTTCCCTTAAAAAATCTCCCAACCTCATCTCGACTGAACTCCCCTTGGGAGAACAAAGGGAAATTCTCAGGCCTTGGGCTATGTGAACACCCTGAGAGGACAGTGTAGGGCCCCGGTCTTCTTGAGCTGACAGGACTTCAGAAAGCTGTAGCCACCAAAGCCTGCCATCCTGCCTGCCTGGGTTTCTCTGTGAACCAGTTCCTGCATCCCTCTGAGCTTTCCCTCATGGTTTAGAAATATAGATGCTATGGAAAGAGAGGTGAGATAAACAGCATGAAATGATGGCTCCTCCAGGAGAATCAGCTGGAAGAGTATCTTCAAGGGACATGGTTTGTTTTTTACTAACAGAAGAGGGAGCAACAGGGATGGGAGGGATCCAGTTCTGCCTGACAACAGGCATCCTCTCCAAATTGCGTAGGTCAGAGAGAGCGTGTTATTTATTAGAGCCTGACATCTGTTGCTGTGATATGATAAGCTCCGTTAAAAAGCCTGGCCATCAGTCACTGCTTACACAGCTTCATCTCAGAACTAGCCTCTCACCGGCCTGGGAGCCTGCACAACCCTGACTGTACCAGGCACCAGCATTTGCAGTGCTGTCCTGCCTCTCCTCTCTCTGGGAAAGCCAATCAGAGCAAACCCCCTCAGCAGGACCCCTTGTCCCATCTTTTCTCAGGCTTCTTTCTGCTCTTTTGTTTTGAGCTTTCTGTCCACCCCTCTTTCTCAGTGGAAAATAGGGTTGGGCCTAAGTTTTAACCTTAGTTGTACAAGCCAAAGATGCTGGCCTAAGTTGGGCTTATCAAGGGAGAGCTAGGGATGGGGGCCATCTGGCCCATTGTCCAGTTTTTGCTGGGGAAAGTGACTGTGTGGACTACTGAGTACTCGAGCATGAGTTCTAATTCTGCCACCCCCTGCCATGGGGAAAGGATTCTCTATCACTTGTAAGATTGTCGGATTGTTTGTGAGTTATAGTCAATATTTTCTTTTTTTAGAAAGATAAACAAAAAGAAAGGGTAGAGTTCTGGTTTGGGGTTTTTAAGTAACACACCAAAGAGGAATGTACATTTAATAATAGAATCAGAGTTACCTTCGAACCATTGGAAGAAGACACATAAAAGAAAACAAAGAAAATGCAAAGCTGAGAGCTAGGAGACCTGGATCTCATCCAGGCACCACTCTTAACTGGCTGTGTGATCTTGGGAAGGACATGTCGTTTCCTGGGCCTTGGTAGTTTCATCTGAAAGCATCAGGAGAGTATCTACCTGTTACCACTAAACTCTGATCAATTTGTGGAAATTTTAAGTGAAAAATATGTTTAAGATAGCATGGCATAGTTTTTCATCTGTATTGAAAAACATCCATCCCTGTTACCAGAGGTCAGATACAAATTGAAATCTTACTAAATAGAATTAAGGACACTGTGTACGTGATGCTGTTTGTACAGCCTGCATCTGATATTTATAGAGCACTTCAGCTGTGGAATGTGCACGCATATGCCCCGAACACACACCCTGTAAAATCACTCTAGATGCAATACATTTTCAGATGTCAAGTTAAAACAGCTTCCTGGGAATTAGGCTTGACTGTTCAGATGTGTGTGTGCCGGCTTCTGACACATGCCGCCAGGGCTGCTCAGGGCTGTCATGTGTGATGTGGAGTCCAGCCAAGACAAGAGGGCCCAGGCTCTTGTTTCTATCACTTCTCATTAAGGCAGAGATTCTAAAAGGAGGAGGAAGAGGAGGAGAAGGAGGAGGAGGAGGAGGAGGAG
>JADRCD010235766.1:0-14476 GCA_019843815.1 Montemys delectorum
TCTCTCTCTCTCTTTCTCTCTCTCCCTTTCTCTGTCTCTACTATCCCCTCATCTCCCCTCCCCATTCCCTAAAGAAATTCATTCTATTCCATACTATATATCGGTGTGACTGGCTCCTAGGGGAAGGGATGCCTCAGCATGGGCCTGCAGAGGCACCCCCTTCTACCCGACCATACCTTGCCTCTACCAAACATATCCCTGGCTCCCTTTCTCTTTTATAAAACACAACAGCTTCTTCATTCAGGCCTCCCAAGAGCAGCAACTTCTGTTGTTGCTCGCTAAGTTAAAATCAGGACTTTGCCATGTGACAAAGAATGGCATCACTCTCTTGTGGACAAGTAATAAGAGTCCTGGGACAGAGTATACACTGACCACTAGACACAGGAAGAAGGTCGTCCCAAGCCCAGCCCCAGCTCAGACAGCACACAGAAACCACACCAGTTACCTAGAGATTACCATCCACACTACCAGTACTATCTCCTATTCTCTACTTCTTGGTGGATCTTCTAGAGAGAAGCCCGGCTCAAACTGTTGACTGTGAAGAAACTAAATCATTGCTGTTTTAAGATACAACATTATTACAAGTTTTAGGACCAGAAGCAGGAATAAGGATATTCCAAAGACATTTTTACCCCTCCCCGCAATCAAAACTTCCTTGGATATCTTATGCTATGCAAGGGGGGAAAAAGCTGAAAGATCAGGGCAGCCAGAGAAGGATCTTGTATTCTAGAATGAGATTTCACACGGCATTGAAAACTGGTCAGAACTCCTTGCAGAAGAACCTGGAGCAGAGAAGATGATGGGTCAGTGACAAGCAGGACCACACTTTGACACAGGCTGCTTTGTTCTGCACACTTACTTAAGCCTCACTGGAACTTTGTCCTTTTTCAAAAAAAAAAAAAAATGAGTGCTGATACACAACAGTAATCGCAGCAGTCACAGGGTTGAAGCAGGAGTCTGAGGCTAGATTGGCTCTATCGGGCTACCTCGTGAGAACCTATCTAAAAACAAAACAAAACAACAACATAAAGGTGAAGAATTGGAGCTGCCAATGGAATTATCTTAGTCTTTTCTCCTTGGTCCCTTGGCAGAGTCCTTAGAAACTGGTTTACAACTATCAGTCTGATAAGGGATGGTGAGTTACACTGGAGCAGAAGATACCAGACCCACCCTTGTGCTAGTAAGCCAGGAAAAGGATTCCACATGACAGCTACATGCTAGGGGCTGGCTAAGCTAGGCTCTGCTGGGTCCCAGGTACCTATGTGCCGTGTAGATCTACCCAGCAAACTAGAATCTGCAGAAGTTATTGCCTAATGCATAGCCCTCAGAGATGGCCTTGGGAAAAGACACTGTGTCATCCTGATGTACATCTGATTAGAATGAGCAAAACAGATGCTGTCTGCTCTGCCTGCCATCTATCTGTCATTAGCTTCTTTATGGTGACAGCAATGACCAGCTGTTAAATAACTAATAGATATTGGTCATTTCTAAAGGCCATATATGACCAAGTCCTAGCATCTAATCAACATAACTATTCACAGAACATATAAGTGTTAAGTTTTCTGTAAGTGTAAGTCCAACTTACAGAACAATAACAGCAACAACAACAACAACAAAAAGACCTTAAGGACTGGAGGGGAGACAGGAGATTTCACTGCATCTAAGGAATTTGAGTTTTGAAGTGTTTGGGACAAGGAAGGAAGACCTTCCCTAGCAAAGTAAACTTAATGAGTTCTGTCTTAGACATTATTCTATTGTTGTGATGAGATACCATGACCATGGCAATTCTTAAAGGAAAACATTTAATTGGGGCCTTGTTTACAGTTTCAGAGACTTAGTCCATTATCATCATGGCAGGGAGCATGGTAGAAGGCATGGCAGACATGGTACTGGACAAGTAGCTGAGAGTTCTACATCCTGATTTGCAGGCAACAGAAAAGAAAAGGCACTGGGCTTGACACATGCTTTGGAAACCTCAAAGCTCACCCTCAGTGACATACTTTCTCCAACAAGGCCACACCTCCTAATCCTTTTAATCCTTTCAAATAGCGCTGATGACCTAGCATTTAAATATATAAACCTACAGGGGCCATTTGTATTCACACCACAACGAGGAAGGCTTGGTTGTGGAAAGACAGTGTGTATGTGGAGGGCTGTGAACAGATAGATCTCTAGAGACTGGGACCTAAGTGGCAAGCATTGGATCAACCTAGAGTGGCTGAAAAGTCATCATGGAGGAAAGAAAGGTATCTACTATCCACCCATCCTTCTTTCTACAACCTGAAGCCGCATCTATCCAAGCCATAGCCAATAGGCAAATATATATATAATCATACTTGCACAGACACATATACATTGTGTTTGCTCTTGTCATAAACCAGCCTAAGAAATTGTTGTGGATTCTAGAGAAGGTGGGGAGGGCCCCATAGCAGATTGGTGAGGCTCTAATTACATAACTCTGAGGTGGATATTTCACAAAACTGCAGACTTAGAACAACATAAAAATACATAAAACAACACCATCCTCTCATTATGCAAAGAAATTGCTCATTTGTGGAGTTTAGATTACAGTAGAGAGCTTATAAAGCAAAAAATATGGAGCTTTCTGGCATCCTATAAGCATTGGTGTGTTCTCCACATAGAAAGTACACCTGCTGTATGTCACCTCACTGAAAAATATGGTGAGTCCTCCATCTAAGAAGTCATGCCCCACAGTTCCCTTGTACCTGCCACCAAGAGTGGTGAGGAAGGGTTTGCCTAAAGAAGCTGCCTGGGAGCACGACTACCTACAGCCCTTCTGAGACCACAGGGAAAGGATGCACAAGGACCACTGACCAACAACAGGGACAGTTTGAATCATATTTGTGGCCACTGGACTAGGGAAAGGAAGGTGGCACCCGTGTCCTTCCTTTATGAAGAAATAGGGCCATGGGTGTAAGACGCAAAGATTTTTCTGGGACCAGGATCTCTACAGGAAAACAAACGATAGTAAACCCACGTAGCTTTCATTTGTCTTAATTTCTTTATTAGCCATCCTTTTTCTTCACATTAAAATAGGCTTGAGGATGACTAAGTCATAAAAGCCTCTTCTTGCCACGATATGTTATGGAACTCTAGTTACAAGGAAATAAAAGATTTGGTAATCGTAGATGCATTGGGAAATTTTCAAGTTAAATTCACACATGTGCACCTCTGAAATTCCAAATGAATGCTACTATATGAAAAGTTTTGTCATTTTTAAACACTCACTGAGCTACGTTTAACATTTCATTTTTATATTTTTAATCGATTAGAAAAAAATGGGCTGGTTATGGTGGCACATGCTTTGAAATCCAGGCAGACCTCTGAGAGTTCGAGGCCAGCTAGTCTATATAATGGGTTCTGGGAAGTGACAAAGTGAGACCCTGTCTCAAACAAACAAACAGAAAAATAAGTTAATAAGAAATCTGGGGCTTTCCTTTTTCGTTGCTAAATCATTCTGAGGAACAAGTGTTTTGTAAAACAAACTTTGGCAGTTGATCAGTTACTTTTACTGATCAAAACACCTGAGAATTAAAATGGAATAACTGGTTATGTTGCTATCATGTTTCGGAGGCTTCTGTCCATCACAGTAACGTAGGCACAGCACATCAGCACACATCATGGCTGCCAGAAAACAGAGAAAGGGGACAAAAGAAAGGTCCAGGGCAGGGTAGTACAAGTCTTCCCCCTCCCCTCCTTCCTCCAACTAGCTCTACCTGGAGACTCTAGGGAAGGACTGCCCCTGACCATCTCTAGTGCCTTTCTGGTGATAGCATGGCTTTAAAGTCCTTAACATTCTTGCCAGTAGACACATCACTTCCATCTTGGCCTCCATCATTACCTATCCTCATGATGTCTCCATATCCCTGTGTCCCTTCCTCTTCTCATAAAGATACTAGCTGTATTATCTAAGAGCTCGTCCTAGTCCAACATGACCCCATCCTAACTTGTTCACATCTATTTCCAAAAGAGGTCCTAGTCAGAGATTCTAAATCTGGGGGAACTCTCTAATCTCCTATAGTGTCCAAGCTCAATCTGCCTGAGGGAAGTAGGCTCTAAAACTAAAGTGACCTGACCCAGTAGCAGCAGAGCTGGGACCAGAGTTAGAGTTTACTCTCCCTCCTTCATCTCTCTCATCATTTGAAAATATCAACATACCACCAAAGAGTACACATTCGTTTCCAAGTTCAGGATAAGGGGAAGGGATGGCTTTGTTTTAGAAGCTTCCTATGCTGCACTAAGTTTACAATAATGTGCTGGCTTCTAGAAGCATGGTCCCTAAGTTTCACTGAGAAAGCTTACGGCAAAGTGAAGACTTATGATTTCTGGTGCTCAACAGCTCACTGACTTCATGCTTCCCACAAGTCAAGATCTGTCTCCATCCAGAGACAATATTCTTCCTCCAGCACCAAGCTGTCCTTGATAAGAAATCCTGGCAAAAGTGGCCCTTTGACAATCTCACCACCAAATGCCTTTGACTCATGTAAAGCTCAGTAGGGTTTTGAAAATGCTTATTTAGAACAGGAATAGAATATTTAGAACAGGAATAGAATGAACACAGAAGACAATTGTTTTTCAAATCCCGGTCTTTAATACATCTAGATAGTCTGAGACAAGGACTGAGAAGCCAAGCCCACTCTTAACTCACTGCTATGGTTTTTAGCCAGGGAGAATTGATTGATGGGCTCCAGCAGCCCCTGCATGTCTGTGTGCAGATGTAGAACAAATGTCTGTGGCGTGAAGTAACTCTGAGACTAGAAGAGGCAGCTCAGACCACATGGTGAACATCTGGCATTTCATGGCAGTGGCTCAGTACCAACTCCATGCTGGAGATACCTTCACTCCATGCTAGGGAACCAATGGCATCAATTCAAGCCAAAGAGATGCTTGGTGGGGCCAGGGGGACCTTGACTCTCTGAGAGGGAGGGCAGGAAGAGAAAATCAATTCTCACTAGGCACTGGGATACTTGGAGGTACCTTCAGGAATTGGAAAAGGAACTGGACCCTCCTGAGACTCTGCTACCCCCTTCATAATGACAGCTGGCACTTGCAAGAAGGCACACAGAGAGCATTCAGAATCTGGAGTGAATTCCTTTGGAAGTCTCATCCTGCTTCTGGTCCAGGTTTAGACAAGTCTGAACACACAACCAGGAGCTGCTTTGCTCATTCAAAGGTTAGATGTGTCCTATTGTTTGTAAGGACCGCAAGAAAGCAGCAAAGAACCCAAACTCCAACTTCAAGTTCTATGGCCCCATAATGGTTCTGTTATGCCCAAGTTGCAGCTACCCCAAAGACCACCGAGGAGCCAATTCCGATGTAAATACATAAGGATCTAGAGCAAGGTCCCTCATTGTCCTTATTACAGCGGGTCAGAATGAGAGCCCTAAGTCTGGGGGTTCTGGGTTTTTATTATGGTCACAGCAAACTTGGGGAATTTCCATATGGGTCAGCAAGTTAATATTTTAAAAACTTCAGTTCTGGTGTAATTGGCAGGAACTGAACGCAAGGGCAAACCACGTGACAAACAGGATGGCCAGGTTATCTATTCTCTGCAGGATGTCTTAGGTTATCTCTATGTACCTTGGTCCTGCTATTGTAGTTCAGCTGTGGGTAAAGGGAGAGGGGTTATCATAGGATGTTTGTTCAGGTGTGATTTTCTTCCTGGAATTGGAGTTTAGCCCCTGGTCTCACACAAAATGGAGTTTCTTCAAAAATTGGGGTTGGTTGGGCTTTCCAGTTCCACTACGATCTTGCTAAATGACTTTGGATAAATTCTTGAGCCTTGCTGTCCATCACTCCTCATTTCCCAAGTACAGACAACTCATGTTCTTCCCTTCTCCCTGCATGAGACTCAAATAAGATAATACGTACAACTGTTCTCATTATGGGTTGAATATAGAATTTCCCCATCCCTCTCGGGCGTTTGTGTTGAGTCCTTGTTCTCCAGCAGGTGGCGCTGTCTTGAAGGTTGTGAAACCTTTGGGACATGGCATCTAGCCAGAGGACGGAAGTTACTAAGGGCAGGCAGAATATAGCCTGATCTACTTCCAACTCTGATTTCTGTTTCGAGATTGGCCAAGACAGAAACACGGCTCCTGCAATCATGTTTCTCTGTCCTGGTGTGTGATATCCCCTGAAACCACGAGTCAGGGTGAAGCTTTCCTCCCCAAAGTTTCTTCTGTCAGCCAATTTGTTGTGGCAGAGAGAGAGAGAGAGAGAGAGAGAGAGAGAGAGAGAGAGAGAGAGGGAGAGAGAGAGAGAGAGAGAACTAATTCAGTTCTGTACAATACTGGGGACAAAGGCACCAATGATAAAGAGTGGAGAGGAACTGCCACTCAGCCACCAGCTACCCAAGGTTGGGAATCTGGCAAAGTCATCATAAAGCTACCATAGAAGATGACAGCCTTGGAATTGAACAGGTTAAAAGCACTCACAGATGCAATGATGCTTGCACTGCACGAGACCCAGAAGTTTCTCCTCTGGGTCATCTGTGGGCCTCTAGCACGTCCGTAAATCCCAGATCCCCAATGTTGCCCATAGAGAAGGATGGCAGCAGCTAAGCCTCAACTGTGGTGTCCCTACAAACTAAAAGCGGGAGGGGGGGGAATGTGTACTCATCACCATGCTTATAAAAGCAATGCTGCACACACATACATTTTCCCAGAACTGTTAAGGATGCTCAGTGCCCATATACTCGGCTGCGCTTTCCTTAACATGTTCTAGCTGTACTTCATTCTTGCCCTTCTGGATGTTCCCATCTACTTTTTGTCTTTCAGAAGTCCATTAGAGTCTCTGGGCTCCTAGGGCCACCCTGTTGTTCCAGGAATAGCTCTGGACTACTTTTCTTTTTATCTCTCTGTGATGCAGGAGTTAGAGGAGGCAGCCGTGCACTCAGGCTTCAACAAGAGGCTTCTGATTTCTTTCTATTATGCCAACAACAACGTACCTCTCTAACCATGGGCCCAGGGAAGTCTCCTCTTGGACTTACTTCTGCAGTGCTGCATCTGGTCATCGGCAGCCCCTGAGGCTACCATGTATGTAAGGCCTATTCCAGCCATTGTGCATGGCCCCATAAGCACAGAAAAAACTGAGACAGGAGTAGCCCAAGTCTTGGACTGAGAAAGAATTTTAAAACAGGGCAAGGGGTCGTGTTTGGTTGGCATTTGTGGTCCTCTTCTGTGGTACCTGAAGCTGTACTGCCTCTGTTGTTTGCACAGATATAATCACTTATGAAAATATAAATTGATACTTCTGTCTCAGGCAAGTCAGTTCCCCATTGTGAGTTTCCATTTCTTCACATGTGAAATAAGCTAAATAAAATATAGGCTCATAATGAACAGAAAGCTTACTCTCCAACACACATGCACACACACACACACACACACACACACACACACACACACATGTCTAATAAGGACAACAGTCAGATTGGATTAGAGACCTCTCATTTCAGCTTAATTCTCCCTGAGTCTTAAGTACAGTGACAATCTGAAGAAGTGGGGGTAGCAGCTTCAGCATATGGTTTTAAGTGTACAAAATTCAGTCTTACTGGTCTCTAGTTCCTTCCAGGACTCACATCTACTTCTCTGATGGTAAATGATGAACTTTGGATGGGCCTTTCTTCCCTTAATGGTCAGCAACTAGTTGGCAAGAACAAGGTTGGAAACTACTGACATGTACTGCTATCCGGGTTGGACTAGGAGAACAGGACCGAGTGCTTCTTTTGATCTACCCACAACACACTCAGCAACAGAGAGTGAACTCTGGATACCCGCCACAGGGGTGAGTCTCAGAGTCATCACGTGTTCTCGGCAAGCAGCATTCCCAGTAAGGGCTGCACGCCGACATGTGTAGTCCACTGCATTGTAACAACTTCTCAGGAACCAAACAGTTGCATTGTTTGTCCTCTGTGGGGAATAAGAAACTGGTTTCTAAAACTGAAACACTTGAATTATCAAAGTAACACGATGAATAAAAGAAACTTCCTGTATGATTCTATTCACATGCATCCCAGAGTGACAGAAAACAGACCTGGGGATGCCTAAAGAAAAGACACAAAAGGAACAAGAGGCAGTCACAAAGCTGCCTAGGCGATGCGCATGCTCAGTACCTTGATGGTGGTTGTGGTTTCACAGGTGCACATGTCAAAAAGAATTGCATACCAAAGCATCTTGCAGACAGACTTTTAAATGTGCGACCACTCACACGTCAATTATACGTTAATAAATCTGCTCAAAGCCAAGGTAAGAATGACAACTGATTTATCAGGGAGTCTTGCAACTTAAGCCCTACTGAGAGGAAGATCAGAAAAAAAAAAGGAGAGGCAATTTGCAGATAGATCGCTGAGAAGCTCTGGGATTCAGAAGGCAGGGGCAAGCAGGGAGAGGAGCAGGCAGAGTGGACGCAAGCCTGTGCTCAGAGAACCTGTACTCTCAGGCCCCGCCCATCCCATGCCACAATGCTACCTGCTCCTCAGAAGTTACCTTACAGCAGTCAAAATTATACAGGCTAAAGTCTCTAGGGATTGCCCACAGGTCTCCTAGCTGAGGGAAATCCTTCTGGTGTCCAGTGCTCTTCTCTGCTCCACTGCCAACCAGCTTCTCAAGACCCGAGAGAGAGAGAGAGAGAGAGAGAGAGAGAGAGAGAGAGAGAGAGAGGAGAGACAGAAGAGAGGAGAGAGGGGGAGGGAAGGAAAGGGAGAGAGAGAGGGTGAGAGAGAAGGAGAGAGAGATACTTTCCGTTCCATGCATGCTCAGCCACAATTGTTGCCCATAGAGGGTCCATTTCCCGTGCACATCAGCATGCTATGAGGGAGGACGGCTGCTATGGAAGACACGAACATCAAAATTGTAATATCAACATATCTAACATCTAAATGCCTTTTTAAAAAAATTTATTTTATGTATGTGAGTACACAGTCAGTACCTTCAGACACACCAGAAGAGGCCATTGATCCCATTCTAGATGGTTGTGAGCCATCATGTAGTTGCTGGGAATTGAACTTTGGAAGAGCAGTCAGTGCTCTTAACAACTGAGCCGTCTCTCCAGTCCCTAAATGTGTCTTGATCCCTTCCACATCACAACATTTGTTTCAGGTTGTGTTGTTTAGCTCTACTTTGTATCTGTGATGCTGTAGTTTCGGCTCAGGGCCTGTGCTTGCTAAGTAAGTGCTCTGACATTGAGCTGAGGTCACAGCCCTTGTTTTTTGAGACAGGATCTTACTATGTAGCTCAGATTCCTCCTAAACAATTTGTCCTCTTGCCCTACCTCCTAGGTGCTTGGATTAGAGACATGCCCTCCACATCTAGTTTATTACTTCATGTTTATCTAGAAGACTTGGGAAGAGACCTGTAAATTAGAATTGACTGCCTGGTACACAAATCTTAGTGCGTGCAGATGTCAGAGGCATCCAAGATTGTGAAGAGTATGAGATCAAAAAGAGAAAATTAAAACCCTGCTGGGTAAGGGTTCTATTGGAGTTAAGACAGTTCAAAGTAAGTTCCTGTCTGTCCTGTGTTAAGTTCTTGCAAGTTAAGGTTTCTATTTGTAAGAATAAAGTTTCTGTTTCTTAGATCTGATGTAAACTGCTTAAGACCCCACTCATATGATATCTATCCTCCACTCCTGTTCTTTGCCTTTCACTGTATCTTTCTAACAATGTAGAACACTCAACTCTCTCAGCCCTGTGAACACCTTAGCTCTCCTCTACAAGAGCCAGCAGGAGCTGCTCTCTCAATTCCAGACTTAGAGTGAGCAAGCCAGCTGGCCAGCCCCAGCTACACTCCAAATTACACAGTTGGCTCTTGTGGAATGGCAACGTTTGCAATGGTTGAGTCACAGCTTCTATGACAGGATTACCAAATGAAAGGGTCAGCCCCAAACGTCTCACTATTTCTAACACAGAGACGAGAGAAATCTGTTTATGACCCAGAATGAAGCCTGTGGTGGCTGTTGTGTTCATAAAAAGAGAAAGAGCTATAAGAATATGTTCTGGCAGAGTGTGGGGGAAGGGGGTGCCCCAGCGGGCCCATGCCAAGGCATCCCTTCCCCCTGAGGGACCAGCCACAAGCTGGTATAGTATAGAATAGAGTTTATTTAGGGCATGGGGAAGGGAGTTAAGAGGGTAGTAGAGGCAGAGAAAGGTAGAGAGAAGGAGAGACTAGAGAAGTGGGGGCCGATTATGACCTCGTGGAGAGATGGGGGAAGAGAGGGCAAGCAAGGGGGCAAGAGGCAAGGGAGAGGCAAGAGAGAGGCAAGAGAGAGGCAAGAGAGCCTGGAGGGGCCAAGCAGCCCCTTTTATACTGGGCTAAGCCTGCCTGGCTGTTGCCAGGTAACTGTGGGGAGGAGCATACCTGGCTGAAGCCAGGAACTGTGGGGGTGGAGTCCAGACAATAACCAACAGTGACCCCAGCTGAGCGCATGAGCAGAAGGAGAAAACACCAGTCTACAGTTCCTATAGTACAGTGGCTATGCAGGGGGGGAGATGAAGTGGATTAGAAGAGTCAGGTATTATTTTTGCTGTCGCTCACTCGTGAAACTGCGTCTTATTAGCCCAGCCTCCATTCCAGATGTGCACAGCAGTTCCAAGAGCCGAGAAAATGATGTTCTGATGTCATTTGAGCATCAGCAACAGGGTGAACTCCTGACCGCTGGAAAGATGGCTAATCTGGCCATTGAACTGCATCTAAGATATAACAAGAGAAGCCACCACAAATCCTGAGAACCCTCCTGCTAGGAAGGAGAGGTGGAGACTAAGCAGCGCCCCCACCTCATCATTGCTTCTTAGAGAAATATCAAAAAGAGCAGATTGTTTTTCTTCTCAATTAAACCTGCTAATTTAACCTCTGAGTGCCTTGCCTAGGGGAATGGTGGACTAGACAGGAAAATACACGGAAGCACAGGCCAACTTTCTCTTATGCCTCTAGGTTTTGAGGCCTTATAATGCGCTAGAAGCTTGTATTACAGCATGCACCTAGTATGCTAGAAAACCTGAATTCAACCCCCCCAAAAATGTAAATAACATCAAACTCAAACTTGGGGTCTTACTGTGGCACTAAGGGGTATTTCATCATGAATTCAGTAGGCTAAAAGTACCGGGGTACGTTTGTCACACAAGGACAATTCGAAGCAGAGCCAGAATTTGAAGCTAGCTTTGGCTGAAACAAAGCCCAAGTTCTTCTCAAGTCTCTCTCTGACCTCCAACACACACACACACACACACACACACACACACACACACACACCATCCCTGCACTTGCCCTGACATACTCTCTCCACTCAAATACTTCTTGTTGATAGTGTGATAGATATGTGTAATCCTTGTTAGCAAGGCTCCGCCCAACAGTTATCTAGCAACAGTTTGTATAATCTCCTGCTAGGTGCTTGCCAACCAGTCTTATAAAAAGGACTGCTTGACACTTCCCCTTCTCTCTCTCTTTCTCTCTGTGTCTGTCTTTGTGTCTGTCTCTGTCTCTGTCTCTGTCTCTGTCTCTGTCTCTGTCTCTCTCTCTCTCTCTCTCTCTCTCTCTCTCTGTCTCTCTCTCTTTCTCTCTCTGTCTTTCTCTCTCTCTCTTTCTCTCTCTCTCTCCCCTCCCTCCCTCCTCCCCAGGATAACTTCCCTGGCCTCAGTCCTTGAAGCCAGTCAACTCATCCACCAAGTGCACTTTCCCAATAATCCTGTCTTGAATATATTCTAGTCTGGTTTGAACTGGCTCATTTCACCAGTGGAGAAATAACCTATCACAAAACAGCATCTATGCACATTTGGACATTTGTCTCAGGGAAACACTGTCAACCAAAAGCTCTGTGCCTTTTCTTCCTCTCTCTCACATGTTCCTTTCTGGCTGGTCTCTTCTTTTTTTTGTTTTGTTTTGTTTTGTTTTGTTTTTCGGGACAGGATTTCTCTGCATAGCCCTGGCTGTTCTGGAACTCACTCTGTAGACCAGGCTGGCTTCGAACACAGAAATCTGCCTGTCTCTACCTCCCAAGTGCTGGGATTAAAGGCGTGTGCCACCACTGCCCGGCGTCTCTTCTCTTCTTTATCTCTCTTCTCTCTTTCTGTCCCATTTCTTTCTCTGCCTCTATTTCCTTCTCCACACTCCCTTTCCAGGTCTCAAATAAAATCTTCCTTTTATACTAGGCTCATCATATGGCTGATATACCTCAGAAGGATGCCTCAACATGACCTTACAAAGGCACCACCTCCTGCCACACCATACTGAGTCTTATAAAACATCTCAGAGGCTGCATGGCATTTGAACAACTTGGCCTGACATGGCTCAGCAGGTGGCTGGGGAGAGCAAGCATCCAAATCAAATGCAGGAATGTGTTTTTCCTCCCCCTACTGCCCAAAAGAAACTCAGGACCAAAGGATGACTGTGGTGCCTATTAGGTACCACAGCGCACATTGGTCTTTGGCTCTCTCAGCTTCACAAATGCCTTCACAGAGTCCAAGCTGGTGTCCTGGCTCCTCACCCTGCTCCCTACCCTAAACTTCTCCAGCCCATTGGCTTCCTTTCCCCCTGCTTCTCATTCCCATATAATCCTGCTATTCTGTCCATGCAGTCTCCTGGTTCACTTGGCTCTTGGTCTCTTCTCTTCAGCCCCCTCTTTCATGGTCCTCCTCTCTAGCTCACCCCCACCCCCAACCCTGCATCATTGACCAGTCCATTGGCCATGTACAGTCTACTCATTTGTCTCCCTGTTCTGGACTCTTCCAGATACCTCTGTCTGTGATCTCCCTCATATCTATAATAAAAACCTTCTCCTCAAACATACTTTGGAGGGATCATGCCCTCAGGATACACCTTACCCCTGCAGCCTCTTCCCCCCTACTCCACTTCAACTGGCCCTTGAGCTTCCACAACCCTGGCTGGTGTGATAGAATAGTATCTGTATAGACCACACCAGGCCATTGCAATTCCACTTGAGAGGGGTTTATTGTGGGGAAGGGGGGGAGGGCTAAAGGGGGTGACAGAGACTACGGGAGAAAAGAGAGAAGAGAGAGAGCGCAGAACTCAAGAGGGTCTGCCTTTTATTTAGGCTGTGACGTAACTGCTCGTAGATAAACATGGGAGGTAAACCAAATGGATGCTGAGAGTGTATGGCGATTGCCGTGGCAACAGATGCTCAGGTCCCTGTCACCTGTGGGTGACGTCACCATCATCTTTGGGTTGGGAGGCGACTTGAAACCATAAAGCTGGTTCCTGATACTGACAATGAGATTTTCAGGATGGTTTGACAGGCGTGAGTCCCTGGCTCATGCTGCGCATGGAGTGTCTCCCTCTCCCACTCTTTGGTATGTAGGACTCCACAGCCCTCTGACATGACAACTCCATTGGAGCCCTGATCATCTTGGTTCCTATTTCCTGTCCCAAGCATATTTGTTCAGTGGGTAAGGATATGTAAGAGGTTAAAGCTTCCAGCAGCAACCAGAGGAGAGCAGCTGCAAAAGCCACCCTAGCCAAACCCCCCCCCCGCCCCCCGGTCTGGACAGCCCAGCTGTTTGCTGCAGAGAGCTCCCCTGCAGACTTGGAGCGGAACCGCACTTCTGGGGAAGTGATGGGTTCATAGCTTTCTGTCCAAGGACACCTGCTCCAAACAGACCCCTTTACTCAAGGCACTTAGCCTTAGCAGGTGTCCTGCTAAGGTCTTCCCCCTACCCCCACATACTGAGCTGACCTGTCCCACCCCCACCGGGTTAATCCCCAACAAATTCTGCTAAGAAAGACCCATCTCTTCACCCCCACGCCAGAGTGCCTGAGATTAGAACTGAATTTGAACCGAGAGGCTCAGAGGCCGCACCCATCTTCTGCTTCTCAGCCTCTTCCCTCTACAGTAAACCGTTTCAGGCAGGAGTCTGGCCAGGCCTCTGGAGATTTCTACAAAGACTCAGTGGAGTGACAACCCTTCCCCTCACTAAAAGGCTGAGGGAGGCCATCTGGACCTGAACTCTGGGAATTGAGCAGGCAGTGCCCTGGAGCCTCTAGGGGCCTCAAATCCATGAGGAAACTCTACCAAGCTCTCAGCAAAGCCCCACCACTAATGATAACTGGTAATTTCCCTGCCTTCCCCACCTACCTTAGCTGGAGAGCAAGTGCTGAGCCAGTTGGATTCCCTACAATGCCCCTGGGAAAAGGCAATTGCTTTGTGTTAGGTCCCAAAGAATCTCAAGACAGAGGGATAGCTGTGCTGCCTATTAGCATACCAAAGCACATACTGGCTTCCTAGCTCACTTGATACCCATAGCTCCTCCCAGTTCTCACCTGCCTCCTACCTAAACTTCTCCAGTCCTTGGGCTTCCCTTCCCCTAGCTTCTCATTCATATATAACCTTGCCACTTCAGCCATTTTCTCTTCTTAGCTCTTTCTCTCTGTTCTCTCTCTGTGCCTCTCTCTCTCTCTGTTCTCTCTCTCTCTCTGTCTCTCTCTGTCTCTCTCTGTCTCTCTCTCTCTCT
>JADRCD010235767.1:0-10921 GCA_019843815.1 Montemys delectorum
TGTGTGTGTGTGCCTGTGTGTATGTGCCTGTGTGTGTGCCTCTGTGTGTGTACCTGTGTGTGTGCCTCTGTGTGTGTGTTGGATGTACATGCTTGTGTGGGTGTACACAACCGTGACGATCCATGGAGACCAGAGAGAATCAATATTGGGCATCTTCTTCAGTGCTGCTTCACGTTATCTGAGGAGACAGGATCTCTCACTGAACCTGCAGCCCACTGATTTGGATGGATTGTCTGTCTAGGCAGCTCCAGGAATTCATCCCAGCCCTGGAATGGCAGGTGTGAACTGCCACACCCAGCTTTTTATGTGAATGCTAAGGATCCGAACTCTGGTCTTCATGCTTGTGTGGCAAGCGCTAAGCCATCTCCCCAGCCCATGCCTTGTTCTAAAGTTAGCCCCTAGTCCCTATGTTCCAGGAGCAGTGGTCCTGGGTACCCATGGGTGGCAGATTTCAGCTCATCCTGGAAGGAAGGAGACCCGACCTTAGGGTACCACACACATCCTGTCTATCAGTGAGAAGCAAAATGAGAGCGGAATTTGCAGCTGAGGCATGAAGTGCCATGGGCGTCCATCATTCCCATCCTCCCTCCTGCACAGGAAAGGGAACGGGGAGGGGGACTAGTGTGGAGAAGAGATGAAAGAGGGCGAGAGCTGAGAAATATCAAGCAATAAAGGACTTTAAAATAGATTTACTTTAATTATATACTTCGGTAATTTGCTGTAGTTTCCCATCCCATTATTAAATTACAACAGTAACTCATCTAATGGATTTTTTTTTTTTTTTGCTGAGAAAACACTCATTGTATTTTATTGTGTTTTTATGCTATCGTCTATAATGACGACAAGCCAGTCTGACCTTGTACCTGGAACGAGATGGGTACGTGGGTAGTGACTGGGGAGCAGGGTGGGACTCAAATGCCTGCTGCTAATTTCCCTTGGTCATTAGGAGCTAAGGTTCAGGGGAGGGACAGCCAGGGAGGCAAGGGGGAGGCTGGGGCAGAGTCTTGGAAGTGGGCATGTAGCTGCTGGGATAAGGAGTCACAGATGGGCAGCATGGATCAATCAGACCACAATTTTCCCTACGGTTTGTGCAAGACCAGGAGGCAATTTCTTTACTCATGCTTGGCCACCTTTCCAGATGAGACAAGGCCCAGGTAAGGCACAGCAGGCACCCAGAGATGACCCCAGCTAGCTCATTTTCCTCAGGATCATCTGCAGTGAATTTGAATGTGGCTGGCCCTAGTCTACCAGCTCCAGGGTCAGGTGTGCCAGGGCTTGGGGTGGCAGGAGGGTGCCAGCTCTACCTCCACTGCCAGGGGAAGGAAGTCTGGAGTTGCCAGGCTTGGTGAACTCCCACGTTCTCATCCCTAGCTTCTTAGAGCTAGAGTCACTGATTACCTTGTACTTCAAATGTGGCTTGGCTCAAGTATTAGAGAGAAAGTGCTTGTGTTCTCCCACACCCATGTGTCATCTGTACACGACCAGACCAGCTGCCCTGTTATGGAAAGAGCAAGTGCTCACGACCCGCTCCCCCCCAACACCCGGATTTATACACAGCTAATAAACTCGGGGGGGGGGGGGGGACATTTCCTTTTTTCTTTTTAAAATGTTCTCTCTCTCCCTCTTTCTCTCCCCCTGACCCAGTCTCTAAGACGTACGGGTTTGGCATATGCATGCAGACATGTGGGCAGTTGTGCATGGTGCATAGGTGCATGCAGAAGGCAGAGAGGAGGATGCTGACTGTCCTGCCCCACTGCTCTCCATATTGTTCCCTTGAGACAGGGTCTCTCACTGGACCTGGAGCTTAGCTGACCACCAGCAAGCCCTGGCAATCCTCTTCTCTGCTCCCCACAACACTTATGCCTGGCTTTTCATGTAGGTCCTCGGGATTTGAACTTGAGTCCTTACACTTACACAGCTAAGTTGCCCTCTTAGCTCCTGGACTGGAAAGACATTGTCTTGGGTGAGTAACCATCATAAAATATTTGTTTCCAGGGAGTAGAGGCCCTTGGCCCTGTGAAGGTTGTATGCTCCAGTGTAGAGGAATGCCAGGGCCAGGAAGCAGGAGAGGGTGGGTTGGTGAGCAGGGGAGGGGGCTGGAAACAGGGTTTTTTGTTTTTGTTTTATTTTATTTTTTTATTTTTATTTTTTGGAGGGGAAACTGGGAAAGGAGATATCATACAACATGTAAATAAAGAAAATATCTAATAAAAAAAGAAAAAATATTTGTTTCCTCATTTACATCGAGAAAATTGAATGAGTCAGATTAAGTCAGATAAGGCGGAGGGATGGAGAACTCGACCCCAGCTGTGATCCAAGGTCAAAGGTCAGTGAGCCATGGAGTTGCTGGGGCAGACTCAGAGCTGGATGTGAGTGGAGCTAGGCAGGGACCTTCGTAAACAATCTCACATGACATGCCACCTAAGCTGCTTGCAAGATGATATGACAGCAGGGAAGGCTGAGCTCTGGCCCAATGGGACACATCTGCTGGGCTCTTGCCTTTTCTGCCTTGGCCTTTTCTGGTTCTCCTGGCTGGATCTAGTTTGGTCCATGGCTTGAAGCTCAGGGGTAAAAGCTTCATGCTGGGTGGGGGTCCTGCTGGGATTCCCCTGCTTGCCGAGGCCAATGGTTGTCTTCCACAGTGGTCCCAGGAGTGACATAGCTACACCTGCCCTTAAGCCACTTGCCACAGGAAGGGCTAGGTTGTCCCTCTTCTGTCCAACCCCAGGCTTTCCTTGGTACGGTACCCTGTGTCCCTGTCTGTCTCTATTATTTCCCTGGCTTCCCCATGACCTTTCTTTCAGGGGTCAGTGTGATCATGTGAGGTAAGATGCTTCAGCTTCTTCTGGACCTGCTCCTCTGCCTCTGAGGGCTCTGCCTCTCTTTGCCAGCCTGGAGCTCTGGGCCCTGGCTTCACCTGGGCGGCAGGTTTCTGCAGGTTTCAAGTCATCTGGAGACTCCTCGAGGGACTCTCCTCCCCTTTGAGTCCTCTGAAGTCCTATAACTGGAAGGATAAGGAAAAATGCATGCTCACCTGGCCATTGATCTAGGAACCAGCCATCATGCTGGGACGGGTCTCTGTGAGGTGTTATCACATTGGCAGGCACGTCAGAGGGCCACAGGATAGAAAGCAAAGGACGCCTCCAGGCGGGTCAGAACTAGTGGACACCACACCGAGGTGTTATCTGACAAATCCTGGCACATCCTCCAGCCATTGCAAGCTGGCATCAGAGGAATGCCCCTCCTGGACAGAGGATGCTTCTGGAAGGTGGATGGAAACGGACCTGGGAGAAGGAGTGTGATTGACAGACGCTGCCAACACCAGGAGCACCATAAAGCAAATGGATTGTCTCTGGTCTAGAACTTCTCAGCCAGGGAACTAGGAGGAGGAGAGGGCCCCATGCTATGAGTGACTCGGTCCCTGTTGTGGTAGGGAGACGAAGGTGGGGAACCAGCTGCCGCTCAAAATCAAGTCTGTGTGATGTTTAAAACATGTTTTATTAGATATTATCTTTATTTACATTTCAAATATTATCCCCTTTCCTGGTTTCCTCTCCGGAAACCCTGTATCCCATTCTCACCCACCCACTGCTTCTATGAGGGTGTTCCCACTCACCCACTCCTGCCTCCCTGTCTTGGCATTCCCCTATACTGGGGCATCAAGCCTTCACAGAACCAAGGGCCTCTCCTCCTGTTGATGACCAACAAGGCAATCCTCTGCTACATATTCGGCTGAAGCTATGGGTCCCTCCATGTGTACTCTTTGGTTGATGGTTTAGTCCCTGAGAGCTCTGGAGGTACTCGTTGGTTCATATTGTTGTTCCTTCCATGGGGCTGCAAACCCCTTAAGCTCTTTGGGTCCTTTCTCTAGCTCCTCCATTGAGGACCCCTGTGCTCAGTCCAATGGTTGGCTGAGAGCACCCACCTCTGTATTTGTCAGGCACTGGCAGAGCCTCTCAGGAGACAGCTATATCAGGCTCCTTTGTTTGTTTTCCAAGACAGGGTTTTTCTGTACAGCCCTGGCTGTCCTGGAACTCACTCTGTAGACCAGGCTGGCCTTAAACTCAGAAATCCACCTGCCTCTGCCTCCCAAGTGCTAGGATTAGAGGCATACACCACCACTGCCCAGCTCATTTTCATTTTTTAAGTTATATGTCTCTGTGTGGGTATGTGTACACGTCAGCACAGTGAACAGGAGCTGACCATACAGGTGGTAATGAGAGTACAGGGACCTGAACTCTCAGCCTCTCAGCCATCTCTCCTGTCTCCCCCACACCCTGTTCTCTGCAGCTGTCTCAGGGGATATTTGGAGATGTTCTCAGTTCCATTCTGTGCCCTCAGCCCATGTCCTGTCCTAGGATGGGCCTCGTGCATCACCATGGCCGTAGGTAAATGCTATGCCATCGAAGCCATACACGTTATTCTCAACTCTCAAGCACAGCCCTTCTTTAGGATGCTCCCTCTCTGCCTGGTGGCATCGTCCTAAATATGCTGTGCCCTAGTTTGGGAACATCGTGAGCTGAGGGGAACTCAGTGGAGAGCTGCTCCCCAGGAGGTCTGGGATTCTTGCTGATCGCTCTCTGTGGGGGGTCCTGTTAGAAGCTGCTCAGAGTCTTTATCGTGAAATTAGAAACTGGAGAGTTGATTTCTGATCTGGAGTGTCCACTAATTATTTCTGAATCAGGGTCTTCCCTTAACCCTCTTCAGAGGGTTGTAGGTTTGGTTTCTGGGGGGCAGATGGAGCCTGGGGGGTAGACTGCAAAGAACAGAAGAAGGGCAAGAAGCCTGAGTGCTCGATCGCTCCGGGAGGCAGGTAGCCACAGGTGCTGTCCTGGGCTGGCCCACCTCCCACTCAGCCTTAGCTGTGGCCACTTAGGGGAGGGTCTGGCCGTGGGCAGGGCACCTCTCAGCACACTGAGTCTGATGCCAGGGAAAAAGCAACACTCCCATCATTAAAACTCAGTGTCCCGAGAGTGTAGCAGCTCCCAGGAGCTGGCCTTACTGATCCTTCTGGGAGACCATGATTCCAACCATGGCCCCCATCTCCAGCTAGTCCATTCATGTTGCCTCTGTGTGGATAATTCCTACTCTCACGAGGGCCAAACATGGCTGCTATCCAGAGGGAGTACCCTAAGAGAGACAAACCTGCTACCAGACTGTAGAAACAAAGATCCCCGAAGGAATCTCATGAGGTGGGGAAGAACAGAAGCCCTGGTGCCACCCAGAGCAGGGACTGGCTTCCTAGAAAGGGATTTCACACAATTCTGCCACTTTGTCAGATCACTTTGCAGGACCCACTAGAGCTGAGATGTGTCAGTCCTGGACAGGGCCATGGCTCAACCAGGACCCCTTGGTTACTCTGCAGACCTTTTGTCCTCCACATAAACCTACATTTCATGCCATACCTTGAAGGTGGACTTGGGGGAGAGTCACTAGATTTTGACCTCTTCCTTTTATATGATTCTATTTCTAAATTACAGGGAGAGTGGCACGTGTGGAGGAGATCAGAGGACAGCCTGTAAGATTCGCTTCTGTCCTTTACCATGTGGGTCCTGGTGATCCCACTCAGGTTGCTAAGCTTGGTGGCTGGGGCCTTCACCCACTGGGTCATCTCGATGGCCCCATTTATCTGAACATGGCCACACAGGAAAAAAACAAAACAAAACAAAACCAAAAAATTAAAACCCCAACTCTCTGCTCTTCTCTAGTTTTTGTCTTTTTAATTAGCACTTTGGACGGATAGCAAAGCCTCCACTGTTGGGGTATGACCCTAAAAACTCAACAGCTCTCTCCTTTCCCTCAGGGCTCCACAGCGCCTCCTCCTGCCCATCTTGTGGTTTATGTCAACCACCTGAATGATTTATTCTCTCTTCCGTCCGATTCTCTTAGGTCAGGTGCACGTCAGGGTCTCCTGGGATCAGGCACGGCCTTTTACCTCTCCTTTTACTCTTGGTTTGTTACCAAACTGTGAGCTCGGCGACTTGGCCGCATGACTGTGTAAAGGGGACCTTGAAGAGCGGCGTCTCTGCCCCATCCTTTGCCTGCCTTTTTGGCTCCAAAAGGCCAGCCATCAGAGATCACAGCAGCAGCCGCCCCAGGAAGTGATGACAGACGTATTCACGGGTGAGCGCTGACATCTTTGTTGGCCTTTGTCCTGCAGGGGAGCTCCATGGACTCCAGAGGCCAGGGCTCTGTCATTGTGATGGATAGAGGCGGGAGGGGTTGGTTCCAGCAGCTCCTCCTGCTTGTTTTCAACTTTCTCCCCTTGGTGACCTGAGAGTCCCACAAAGGCCCATCAGGAGGGCATAGGAGGCCTTAGAGGGTGGAGGGCGGAAAGATCTCCAGCTTGTTCTCTCTCCCTTCCTCTCCACTCCTTCCTCCGTTTTTACTCCCCTCTCCTTCTCTGGGTAGCATCCCGGAGCCCCTTTAAAGGTGAAGTGTGCTTATGTGGCATCTACAGGAGGTTGCCGGGGTTGACAAGCTAGGACAAGAATGATTAATGGCTGCCGTCCCACTGGTACTCAAGGAGAGCCTTCATTGGCCTCCCGGAAGCCCCGGTCAGCTGTTCCTCTCAACAGGCTTTGAACCAGGACGAGACTGAGGTCTGTAGGAAGGCCCAGGAAGTTCCTGCTGATGTGTTAGACTAGTGGCTCGGCTTGCATCTGGACACAGCACACAGTAGGCCCACACAGTTCCGCATGTAAGAGGTTTTATTGGAAGAGAGAGACGGGGAGGTGGAGAGATGTGCTACTGAGGCTTGGGGGATGGCCAGTAAGATCCAGTGGTCGGGTCCTAGCTGTGGAGACCAGGGCTCACAGAGATGCCCTAGGAGGTTGCAGAGAGCTTTCTGGTCTACCTGTTTCCAGAATGAGCTCTCCTGATCTGGGACATCCGGACTCACCCCGAAGGATGTAACTATAACTCTGTTAGGATGCCCAACCAAAGCTTGGCGATGTCTTGAGTGCCTTGAGGGATGCTGAGATCACCTAGCCCAAGGGGAAAAGACTCTGAGCTGGTCTGCATAGGGCTCTGACTCCAAGTCCTGCGTCCCTAGTGGTCACAGGTGTCCCCTTAACAATGCTTCTTAAAGGGACTCGCTACCTTGTTTCTGGGGACTCTAGGGGTTTCACTAATAGATGGAGACTAGAGGTCCCTGTCAGCAGGACTGGCTCTCGGAAGATTTGGTCCCAGGCTGCTTTCCTTACTTCTGGTGGATTGTTTGCTGCTTCCGGGCCTCATTCCCCAGGGGCCGGAGCTGGGGCCCTTGCTTTGCACCTCCTAATCCAGAGAAAATGGAAGCTGAATTCTCCGTGAAAGATAGCCTGATGCTGTACTGTCGAGCATTAATAACTTAGCTATTTCTGGATTCACAATAAGGATCGATACCCCTGGGGCCATTAAAATGCCACCGTAAGTGTTTACCTCATTTCCTTGGGTGAGCAGAGCTTTGGAAAAAAGGATAAAAGGAAACTAGAAAACATACAGACTTCCAAAGACACGTGGAACTAGCCGGTGCTTCCTTCTCCCCCTGTGACACTTCCCGAACGTGGAGGAGAGGAGTGTGTCCCCTCTCAGCTCGTCGTCCGGAGGCGCTTTCTCGTGTGATGCTCAGAGTGGCTCTAAGCTAGATAGACACTGCGTATTTACACTTCGGAATTGAATCCCTGCAGGGGAGTGGGAGGGAGGGAGGGAGGGAGGCAGGGAGGGAGGCAGGCAGGGGCAGAGTGGGGGAGAGGATGCTTCTCAGGCAGGAATGGGGGCGGGGCAGGGGATGCAGAACCTTCTGGCTCTGATGCTAACCACACACCCCCCCAGAAGCTGGCTGTACACCCTCAAGGAACCCAGAGTGATAGCAATATATCTACCATCCATTCTGTATCCTGATAGCTTTTGAAATGCCAAGCAGGTTTCTCTCTGCTTGTCTCAACCTTTGTGCAAACCTCAGAGGAGCTGTGCTCCTAAGGTGAATATTTAGTCCCCCCCCCCTTTTCAAGGTGGGTGCCCCTGCCTTGCTGCTCAGGGTCCTTCTGCTCCCTCTCATTAGAAAGACATGGTTCAGGGTCACCTTGGGATTGCTGTGTAGAGGTGACTGGGTAGAGCACACCTTGAACATTTTACCCAGCATTCCACCCTAGGACAGGCATTTTCTTTCTAGTTTCTCTTCCATAGGTTGTGATAGATTCTTATCTTCTTTCCAATTCTGCCTCCTGCCTTCATCCCTCCTGCTGGGGAAATTCACATTTTTGCCGGATGCTTTGCAGTCTCCTCCCCCAAATCCAGGTGCAAAGTTCCCCCGTGCACTCGGGCTGGGGCAGCCCTGTGATCTGCAGGCGCCTGGAGCCCTCGCCCCACAGACTGCCCATGAGTAAGAAAGCTGACCAGCCAAATACTTGCCGTGCAAACCCGAGGACCTGGCTCAGGTGCTGAGGTCCGACGCGCTGACAAACTCACCATCTGGAGAGCTGACTTTCTTCCGGCCCAGGGCTGGCCGCGGCAACCTGGCTCGTTTCTGCTCCAGCAGTCCCCATCGAGAGCTTCCACGCGCCCCTATACCCTCCCTCCCGCTTCTCTAGTGAGACTCTGGGGCCACTCAGGAGCAGCAAAGCCATTCTAAACCTTCTGGAGCTTGCTTGCCAGGCTTAGCGCAACCGTTCATCGCTGAAAGTAACCATGGTGGCATCTACACGATCAGGGTCATGTGACCAGCATGCCTATACGCCTCATCTCTGTTTTCAGGTGTCACACAAAATCCTACTTGTTGTGGTGAACCGATTTTTTTTCCTCCTTCCTGTAGCCCTGTCTGAGTTGGGCGTGATAGGTCAGGATAAAGGCTCAGAGTCCCTCACAACAGCCTCCCACAAAGCTAAAGCAGAAGTCAAAGTCTGGCGGCAGGCCCACACACCTCAGGGGCTTGTTTCACCTCTACATAACAGCAGGGGTTGACAGCCCCATCCGCATTCCAATGAGGTGGCCCCGGGGGGGGGGTGAGATGACTTCCAGAGGTCACCTCCTGCGGGAAGAGGAGATAAGCAGGTGGACCAGTGTTAGGCTTGTCTGGGTGTGGAGCTGTGAGCTTTCCCTTGTTTGGCAAGGCTCTCTCGGTGGTAATACCTCCACTATGCCCAGCAGCGGGAGGGCATGGATCTGACTGCTGGCTGGTCTCCATGGCAACAACTGACAAGCCAGCCAGCGTCGAATGATGGCAGAGCCTCCAGCCTCAAGCTGCCTCAGAGTAAAAGCTGGACGTGGCAGGGTCTGTAGGGGGAGAAGAGTACCTGGGTGTGTGTGTGTGTGTGTGTGTGTGCATGAGTGTGTGTGTGCATGAGTGAATGTGAGTGTGTATGTGGTGCGTGGGGGGACATGCGTGTGTATGTGTGTGCATGAGTGTGTATGTGTGAGCGTGTGTGCACACGCACGAGTGCATGTGTATGTGTGTATATGTGAGTGTGAGCGTGTGTATGCATGTGTATTGTGTGAGTGTGTGTCTGTGTGTGTGAGTGTGTATGTGTGAGCTTGCGTATGTATGTGTGTGAATGTGTATGTATGTGTGAGTGTGTGTATATGAGTGTGTGTATGTGTAAGCATGTGAGTGTGTGTATGTGTGGTATGTCTGTGTGTGAGTGTGTGTCTGTGTGTGAGCATGTGTAAGTGTGTGAGAGTGTGTGTATGTGTATGAGTGTGTGTCTGTGTGAGTGTGTGTGTAAGTATGTGAGTGTGTGTGTGTGTGTGTCTATGTGAGAGAGAGAGACAGAGCGAGCCCTCCCCTCAGCAGCCTTCATCTCGGTCCACCCCTGGTCCTGCTGCGGAGGTCATTGCTGGAGAGGTTTGCTCTGATCACATGTACTTCCTGGATATATATCCTGGGTTGGACACAGGGCATAAAGGGATCTTGCCCTCAAGGGAACGCAGTCCAGGGAAGGAAGCTAATTGAGTGCCAGGTTGTCCCAGTCTGCTAAGACTGAAGAGTGGATGGTGGCTATGGGGCACTGTGTAAGCCCCAGGAGAGGTGCCTCTTCTCTGTGTATACCAGGCTTGGGGAAAGACAGAGGGATGTCTCTGGGGGTGTTCCTAAAGGACGGACATCAGAGAAGAGTGGGGCCAAAGGATCCAGGTTCAGGTGGAGAGAAGGACAGGGATGGAAGGGAGAGAGTGGGCTTGTCTGTTGGGAGTCTGCAGTTAGGAGCTCTTCACAGGGATGGGCAGGGAGAGAGGTTTGGCTTGGCTTGGAGTCGGGAGTAGAAGAAGAGGGAAAGCTGCCCAGGCCAGGCCCTGAGCAATAGGACAGCTGTGATCTTCGTGGGACACTAAAGTGGGCATCCTTACCTCCTCCATTACACATAAGGAAACTGCCCTCCATGGAGCAGGAGTGGGACTCCAGCCTTGCCCTAGGCAGCTGGTCCTAGGAAGGGACAGTCCCTCATGCATGTGCACACTTATCCATCTCAAGCGTATACCTGCACATACTGCAAATGTGCTCCATAAACACGTGTGTAGTGGGATGTGCACACAGTGGCTTGTGCCCATCTGCCATTGCTCTCTCTTCTGTTCCTCTCACTTTCTCTTAATTTATTGGAAGACCCCGAGCCTGTGCCCTACTCTCTGTCTCCCGAACGCCGGAAGGCTTCACATCTCATCTGGAGCTGGTTGCAACCAAGGGGTGATGCTGAGGGGAAGCCATGTTCAGGGCTCCGTGGAAGGAGCGTGAGAGGCTACCTGGGACGGGCTGACCTGGCACCCAGTCTCCTGCGCCTTGACCTCTCTCCTTTTGGTGTTTGTTTGTTTTGGGTTTTTTAGTTTTTGTTTTGGTTTGGTTTGTTTTGTTTTTTGGTTTTTTTGAGACAGGGTTTCTCTGTGTAGCCCTGGCTGCCCTGGAGCTCACTCTGTAGACCAGGCTGGCCTCAAACTCAGAAATCTGCCTGCC
>JADRCD010235767.1:11321-25216 GCA_019843815.1 Montemys delectorum
TGGGGCCAAAGGATCCAGGTTCAGGTGGAGAGAAGGACAGGGATGGAAGGGAGAGAGTGGGCTTGTCTGTTGGGAGTTTGCAGTTAGGAGCTCTTCACAGGGATGGACAGGGAGAGAGGTTTGGCTTGGCTTGGAATCAGGAGTAGAAGAAGAGGGAAAGCTGCCCAGGCCAGGCCCTGAGCAATAGGACAACTGTGATCTTCGTGGGACACTAAAGTGGGCATCCTTACCTCCTCCATTACACATAAGGAAACTGCCCTCCATGGAGCAGGAGTGGGACTCCAGCCTTGCCCTAGGCAGCTGGTCCTAGGAAGGGACAGTCCCTCATGCATGTGCACACTTATCCATCTCAAGCGTATACCTGCACATACTGCAAATGTGCTCCATAAACACGTGTGTAGTGGGATGTGCACACAGTGGCTTGTGCCCATCTGCCATTGCTCTCTCTCCTGTTCCTCTCACTTTCTCTTAATTTACTGGAAGACCCCGAGCCTGTGCCCTACTCTCTGTCTCCCCAACGCCGGAAGGCTTCACATCTCATCTGGAGCTGGTTGCAACCAAGGGGTGATGCCGAGAGGAAGCCATGTTCAGGGCTCCGTGGAAGGAGCGTGAGAGGCTACCTGGGATGGGCTGACCTGGCACCCAGTCTCCTGCGCCTTGACCTCTCTCCTTTTGGTGTTTGTTTGTTTTGGGTTTTTTGGGGTTTGTTTTGTTTTGGTTTGTTTTGTTTTTTGGTTTTTTTGAGACAGGGTTTCTCTGTGTAGCCCTGGCTGCCCTGGAGCTCACTCTGTAGACCAGGCTGGCCTCAAACTCAGAAATCTGCCTGCCTCTGCCTCCCAAGTGCTGGGATTAAAGGCGTGCGCCACGGCTGCCGCCACCACTGCCCAGCTCTCCTTTTGGTTTTATCCTCTGGGTCTTTAAGTGAGCAAACGCTCCTGAAGGTAGATCCTGAAAGCCCCCAGGGCTTCCCCACGGCCTGGGCTCGTGCTAACTCTGATATAAATGGCCTCCAGGAGTTGAGTCGTATGCGTTGGCCCTATCAAATATCAGCCCAGGGCCTCTCTGTGGCTTTTTCTTTTTGCTTGGCTCTGCCTCTGTCTCAGGCAGGAGGCCAGGCCTCAAGAGTCAGAGGTTCCTGTCTGAGCCGTGAGGCACCTATCCTCCATCATCATATCCTGACAGCTGGGGCAGGAGCTGCCAGGCCCGACAGAGCAAGGCCTAGCTGCAAGACAATGCCAAGCTTGGAACACAGGCTTTCCTGGCCACCTACTGTGTGCTGGGCACTGTTCCCAGTGTGCTCTGGGTGCTGACTAGGGCAGGGATAGAGAGGGAGTGTCATATTTTGCCGATGATTGTGCAGTCCACGTGACACAGTTAGAACATCGAACAGATTTGATTTGACTTGAACCCCAGGCAGTCTGGCTCCACGATCTCACCACTGAGCCACCCAGTCTTGCCCTGAGCCCGGAGGCTTGCTGGCCTCATCCTCTTCTGTTCCCAGGCAGACAAGCCCAAGCACCCTATTCATTCCAGCAGCAGTCTGGCCCAGCTCCCTCGCTTCCCTGACGGGCAGCCAGGGACATCTCACCTCCATGAGAGACTTCCTCCAGCTAGCTCACCAGATCCTACCACAGTCTGTTTTTTCTCTGTGGGAAGGGTCAGTTTGGGATGAAGGATAAAGATGTTTGGAAGGACACTTGCTAGGCCATGGGAGAGCCTGTGGCAGGTATCTGCAGGCTTTTCTGCTAAACAGTGGAGCCCACTGCTCACTCCTATTGCCTACACCCACGTGAAAGGGGGTTAGTGAAGGCTTTAGCCCACATGGTGACCAGGTCTGGAATCTGTCCCATGCACGGGGCGGGGGGGGGGGGTGCTGCCCCCCACGCTAGGCCTCCTCCCCTCATTCCTCAGGTTTTCTTGCCTTTGGGCAGGTGAGAAAAGTCCTGCTGAGAGCTGTTCTCTCTGACCCTGGTTAGGGACAGTGCTCACCAAGCCTAGGAGGTCTGTGGTGCCCATTTTGGTCTCCCATGGGTCATAAGTGTCCCTAGAGGTCAGGCCTAACTCACCTCTATTCAGCAAAGGTGCAGCGAGGCCATTTCCTGCGCCCCTCCCCCAGCTTTGGATCTTGACTTCTGTGGCAGTCAAGGGAGCACCTGACAGGGAGCACCCCGCTGTGGATGTATGGGTGCCTGCACACCCTTTCTGATCCTCACTTTGTCTCCTTTCACGGGAACTTTCCTTGCATTAAGAACATTTTGAAAAAGACAACAAGGGAGAAGAAGCGGAGAAGGATGAAAGGCTGAACCAACCTAGAACCTCAAACCGCCTGCAACTAGAAATCCTCCTCCGTTCCCTCGGCTGCAGGGTCTCTTCTGAACAGTGGGACGGGGAGTGCACTGCACCGAGGACTCTGGGCACCTGAGTGCTTGTGTGCAAACCCAAACCATGTCCATACAGGAACCTGCAGGGGTCAGAAGATTGCTGGGAGCACCTGGAATTGGAGTTATGGGTGGATCTGAGTCAGTATGGGTGCTGGGAGCTGAACCCTCCGTCCTCTGCGAGAGCAACAGGTGATCTTAACTGCTGGGCTGTCTCTCTGTCTCCTCAGGACTGCTTCTGAGCTGAGCTGCACCTGAGATGAAGCAGCAGGACCATAAAGGGACCAGCATCATAAGTCAGGGCTTGAAGCATAATTGCACATAATGAAATATTCAAATGTTACCATGGGATGGGTGGGACACTTCCTTAGATAAGGGCACTTGTCCCGAAAGCCTAGAGAGCTGAGTTCATTCCTGGAACCCACATAAAGGTGGAAGTTGTTCTCGGCCCTCCGCATGTGTGCTGGCCCTAAATAATAACTCCTTAAAGGTTGCTGCTTAGCCATATGGTGGACTGCTACCCAGAAATGGAAAGAGCAGATGCGTGAATACGGTCAGCAACAAAGAACTTTGAAAGCTTTCATAGAGAAAGAAGTCAGAGGGCTAAGGGAATTCTAGAAATCTAAAATAGAAACTGTGGTGGCCCCAGGCCATGATGGGCAGACTAGAGAGGAATGCAGGGGGCAGGAGGGGACTCTGAGGGGTTGTAAGATATTTTCTACCTTGGCCTTGGAAATAGTCCCACAACCATCCATACCCAAGAAGCCCAAACCTGTCAGATGGACCCTTCAGACTGATGACTTTTAGCCAGGCACGGAGGCTCAACTCCTTTAATCTCAGCACTCTGGAGGCAGAGGCAGGTGGATCTCTGAGTGGGAGGCCAGACTGGTCTACAGAGCTAGTTCTAGGATAGCCAGGGCTACACAGAGAAACCGGGCCTAGGGGTGAGGGCCAGCTAATAACATGTATTGTCTGTGCAATTGCACCTCAATGACATTTTGTTTCATTTTCTGAAAGCAGCTGTTTTCTGAACTCCTGAGCTCTAGGCCGGAGCTGAGATAGTCAGCACCAGGCTTTGATTCAGTGCTCCTGTCCTCCCTACTCATCCTTCCACAGGAGATCACTCAGAGTACAGCTCACTGCTCCCATCCAGGCCCTTTCCCTCTCAACCACTATGCGTTTGACCCTAGACTTTTATAAATCACGGCTGGGCCAGGGTTGGCCTCATAAATGTCCAGGCAGGAACCCAGGTCATTTGTCCTGGAGCAAGACCTATGTTCACCCCCTGCCCTGCCCTGTCCCACGCCTCCTCCATGGTCTTGCCACGCCCCTGCCACGCCACGCCCCCACCCCACCCCACCCCACCCTCGCCCCAGCACATCTGTCATACATTTCTCTTGAGAGAGACGCTACAAGGTGAGCAGGAAGAGAGCTGATTGGGTGAAGATTATGAAGGGCCAGAAGCCATGGAAACGGGTCAAAAAGCCACCCCCCCCCAAAGTTGCAGCCTCTAGGATGGAGGCCCTGCTGCCATTGACTGGCAGTCTGCATCTCTCCATAAAGTGACTGTGACTTTTATTTATGTTTCCCCATTGCGCATCTCCTCCTCTCTCTTGCACTTTCTCACTGGCTATTCTACTCGCAAGCCCTGTGCAGGAACCTGCAAGGTCAGTAGGAACAAGGCACAAGGCTTTGTCCTTGATTAGTGATGGTTTTTGGCTTCTGGTATTCTAGGGTGCTGCGCTGGCAGCTGGGACCGGTGTTGATGTTGGAAGCTGATAGAGGAGCCTGGAGTTTGGAGCAGCAGAGAGGGAGGGAGCTGCTTCTGCACGGGTGTGATGGCTGCAGAAGGGACTCTCCTTTCCGCTCTTCTCTAAAAAGCCCTCTGAGGGCTGAAGGCTCCGTGGGCTCTGTAGATTGCTCGTGAACATTGAAGGACTACGGGTAGCCTTAATCCCCCAAAGTTGTTGTTGCTATAAGTGTATTGTGTGAGTTGTGCATCCTTACTTGAATATGAGGGTCAGATGTGCTGTGGATTTCAAGTTTTCTAGTTTTAACATATTTGCATGAACTCTGCCCGTTGAGCCCACAGCGCTCCCATCTGAAGCCAAGTGCTCAGCCTGAATGAGCTTCACCAGCCCCGTCCCCCAGTTCCATCTTAGCCTCCTCTCCTTCCTTGGACTAGTAATTGGAGGGAGGGTTCCAGCCCTGAGAGCTCAGCTGAGCTGGAACTCCAGCACCCCTGTGTTTTACCCCTGGGTCCCTGCATAGTAGAAGGAGAGAAGACACTCTCACCAATTGTCCCTCTGATCTCCACTCTTGTGCTTTCCCAACTAAATAAACAGAAAATGTGTAAAAAGTGAGATGTGATTGAAAAGTACAACTGACATCCACCTCTGGTCTTCACATACATACATGTACACATGCACATGCATTTATGCACACAGATACACACATGCACATGCATGCACGAGTACGACCAGATACACATGCACATGTGCACACGCAAAGAATCTCTTGCATTGACCTCTGTCCTGATACATTTTGTTTGTTTGCTTGTTTGTTTGTTTGTTTGTTTGTGACAGATCACATGCAGCCCAGGCTGGCTTCTGACTCACTGGCTAGCAGAGTATGTATAGCCTTGGACTAATCCTGCCTCCTCTGCTTCTGAAGTGCTGAGATTTAGGTGTCTGCCCACATGCTTGCATTTCTCTGATCATGTTTGTATGCTGCCTGGAAAGGTGACAGGCAGTACAGATGTCACTCTCCTTCACAGTAGGAGAAAACAGACCCCGAACAGAGTTTGGGTTGCAGGTCTGAGTCTGGGGCCCAGAACCCAGCTCCAGGCTCTGCCAAGCCGGGCTGATTTTGGGTTTGAGGAGTCTACTGGATCCCACTATTGAGGCTTTGGGGCTTATTCCCCAGGAAGTCATGACATATGATCAAGGGAAGTCATTAAAACAGAGAAAGGAGCTGGGCAGTGGTGGCGCACGCCTTTAATCCCAGCACTTGGGAGGCAGAGGCAGGCGGATTTCTGAGTTCGAGGCCAGCCTGGTCTACAGAGTGAGTTCCAGGACAGCCAGGGCTACACAGAGAAACCCTGTCTCAAAAAAACAAAACAAAACAAAACAAAACAACAGAGAAAGGTAGTCACAGAAAGACAGGATTGTTTCTGCCTTTCTTCAAGAGGCCAGTTCCAGCTCCCTGAACAGCTTACACATGAGCACATGCATGCATACATGCACATGCACACACATGCTTTGGGATTGGATCCATTACTGGGAGAGTGCATACATGTCAGCTGACTTTGGCTCCCCTGGTGTTTGTTTCTTCTGCTGCTGTGTGCTCTGTCTTGCATGAGTTCCCACTGTGAGATGCTGCTTGTGTGAGACCCTCAATAGTGGCTGACAGGATGGATGACATGCTTCCAGATGTCCACAACTCTTTTCTTCTTTTTAACTTTCCAGCCTCAGACCTTTTGTGATAGTAACAAAATGGACCAAGACACCCATTAAGCCATCAAAAGTCATTCTAGTGAGGTTGATGACTTTTCTTCTTCTTCTTAAGAATGAAGCCATTGCCAGGATGTGCTGGGGCACGCCTTTAGTCCCAGCACTTGAGAGGCAGAGGCAGGCGGATTTCTGAGTTCAAGGCCAGCCTGGTCTACAGAGTGAGTTCCAGGACAGCCAGGGCTACACAGAGAAACCCTGTCACGAAAAACCAAAAACAACAACAACAAAAACAAAAAACAAAAAGACCAGACCAGACCAGAGCTGCACATCAGCCATCACTTTGCAGTGCTCTTGGTTGTCTGGCTCCAGCAGACTGTCTGAAGCTTGTAGAAACTGGCAGACCTGTCTTTTGTTGAGGCTCTGCCCTCAGCTTCCTTTAGCAGGTTTCTACCTCCCCCCCACCCCACCTCTTCCCTCTCCCCCCCCCCCCCTTCCCCCCCCCCCGACCTTTCCTTCTAGACTTCTCTCCTTCAGCTTCTGTTCATTTGTCCCTTGCCTCGTTTCTCTTGGGTTGCTATCCAACCTCACCTGTACCGAGGACCCTCTTGGGCCAACCTATAGCCAAGCCTGAGTGGAGATCCTAGCTGTCAGGTCCCCCTCCTGACCTGAGGCAGAATTAACCACCTCTCTCAGAGGGTGCAGAGGCAAATCTTGCTATCTGTGCCTCAACTCTCTGCTGTGTGGTCCCTCTTTCCACCAATCTCCCAGGCTTCCCACTCACATGAGGCCCTCCAGGGCATTCTCGAAGAACAGAACAACCACCACCTGGGTCATCAGAAACCAAGGCCAGAAGTCACAGAGGGAGTGAGAGGAAGAAATGCCACAGTCCCAGGCTTTCTGGGGAAGCAGAGAGTGGGCCGGTTAAAATAAAGATGAGGAGGCAGGGTACGCAGCCCAGCTTGGTTGGAAACCACACTGGTGCAAGCTGAGAGGCCCCAGGAATGGCAAGCAGCTTCTCCTTGCTCAAAGGAATTTTTCTGGAAACCATAATGGCCGCTGTTTCTAACCGCAGCCTGTCCTTTTTGGCAGAATGGGTGCATGCGTGTGGTCAGGGCGGCCAGGCTGGAGCCGGCCCGGGAGTTTCTGCAATCTGAGCCCCTCGGTGCTGACAAGTGGGGCCCAGTATTCCTGAACAAGGAGCAGGCAGGCCCTGCCTTCCCTCTTCCAGCAAAGAGAAAGGCACTCGACCGACCGACGGCTGAACCCGGGTCTCTGTGGCTCTGGCCTTGTGGCTCTCATTTTCACTTCTCATTAGCAGAAGCAGGATCGGAGGAGCTCCGGATTTGTTCCGTGTCAAGGCGGAAGCCTGGCGATTCCGCCAGGTTGGCTGGCCGCACAGGGCTCTGGTTGCTGTAAGCTGGGCCTCCCAGAGCCTGGCTTTCCCCCTCCTTACCTAATAACATTGCTCCTGAGGTCAAAGGTGCTGTTGGACAAGAGGATCTCAGCTCAGTATCTGCGTGATGCCAGTCATTTGCATGAACAGCCGCCGCTGACAGATGGTCCGTGCGGCCAGGCACCTGCACACCATCAAGTCATCTTTTTTTTTTTTTTTTTTTTTTTTACATATTTGCATGGTTATCGTATTTAAGTAATAATGCTATGTATGTATATGCACTTTATGTACTATGTGTGTGTATACACACACACATATATATATATATATACAGTTGTATATGTGTAATATAGATATATGCACAATGGAGAACAAGGTGTGCAGAAACATGGTACTAAGACTCCATTAAAATGATCTCGGTATGACAATTTGTTTGTCTGTTTGTCTGTTTTTGTTTTGTTTTCCCCTCCCTTCTCCCTCTTACTCCAGACCCCACTCACTCCGGCCCAAAGGTTTTTCATTGATTTCTCATTACAGATGGCTGTGAGCCGCCATGTGGTTGCTGGGATTTGAATTCAGGACCTCTGAAGAGCAGTCGTGATCTTAACCCCTGAGCCATCTCTCCAGGCTCTGTTAGAAAATTTTTAAGCATTTACCAAACACACAGCTGCGTATGCTCTACTATGCCAGGGTAGATTTCCTGGAAGTCCAAGGAACTGGAGTTTCAGGGCCTTTTCTGTGCCTTTGGAGGCACTCAGGGAGGGGTCTGCCACTGTCTTATGGTCTAATAGATACTGCAAAAAAAGAGTAACAAAAAATGTTTTTAAAGTTCTTTTCTTAAAGGGCCCTCTACATATGCAATCTTCAGTCTTGAGCTTTCCAGTCCCTACTTGGTAGACATAGGAAAGAAAAGCCTGTGTCTACCCTCACCCCTAACTCTCAGGCTAGAGTCTGAAAGCAGGCCCAGGACTCAGAGGGCTTGCTTCAGTTGCTCCTCCCTAAGGGCTCAGCCTGGGTTCCCTACCCTTGGCCAAACAAAATCCATAGGATTTTGCATTATAGAGTATGGGAAGGCCCTGAAGCCAGGCCCGCCTCTGTTCTTAGGGCTACTGATTGGCTTCCTTTACTTCCTGGTGACCAGTGTGGGTCCCTGAAAATCTATCTCCTGGGGGGTCTGCTGACCAATGGTCCGCAGGAGGGCTGCACCTGTCCTCCGTGGGGAGGTGATGAGGCTGCAGGGCTTGCTCAGTCCCTTCCCTTTCCCAGCCGGTTCCTGCCAGCTCCCCTTCCCAGTAGCTACCCTTGGCTTGTCAAATAAGGCTCTGTGCATTCTGTAACCTGATTCCCTCTAAGACATTTCCCCTCTGTGGTAGGCTGGGAACTTTGTCCCATGGGACAAGCTAGGTAACTGTGAGGGTTAATTTTAATTGTCAACTGTGTATAACCAACCTAAAGTCACCTGGGAAGAGAGTCTCAGTGAGGGACTGTCTGTACTGGGTGGCCCTGTTGGGGGGGGCGTATCTTTTTTTTTTTTTTTTTTGGTTTTTCGAGACAGGGTTTCTCCGTGTAGCCCTGGCTGTCCTGGAACTTACTCTGTAGGCCAGGCTGGCCTTGAACTCAGAAATCCACCAGTCTCTGCCTCCCAAGTACTGGGATTAAAGGCATGTGCCACCACTGCCCCCAGGGGGGGCATATCTTAATTATGTTAACTAATATAGGATTTCCTAGCCCACTATGGATAGCACCGTTCCCTAGGCAGATGAGTAGAGAAATCGAGTTGAGCACAATGAAGCAAGCATGTGAGCATGCATGTGTCTATCTCTCTCTGCTCTCAACTGTGGATGCGATGTGACTGGTTCTTTCAACTTGCTCCTGCTGTGACTTCCCTTCAAGGATGGCCTGTCATCTGGCATTGTGAGCTAAGATTCACCCTTTTTCCCCTAAAGGGTTTTTGCTGGATATTTTTTCATGGCAACAGAGATGAAACTAGGACACCTAGGGATCTGCCTGTCTCTGCCCCGCCCCCCCCCCCCCCCCCCCCCCGTTAGCAGAGTGCCAACTTCTAACATAGGCACTGGGGATCCAGACTAAGGTTCTCATGCTCCCAACTGAGCCATCTCCCTAGCACCCATGGATGCTCTTGACAGGAGAAGTGTGAAATCCAGTTCTAGAACGGTCCGTTGAGAATGACTGGCAAACAGGAGGTTTCCTCAGTGCATCTGTTGGCCAAGTGGAATCTCCAAGTGGTGTCTTAAGAGGACAGAAGAAGTGGCCAGGGGGAGACATGGCTTCTCTCTCACAGAATACATAGCCCTTCCCAGATGCTGCAGATCACATGACCAAAAAACATGGCTGCAGCCATGTTCCCACAGTGCTACATGCTATGTCAAATGATTTGGGGGCTTGTCACCTAGCCTCGAAGCTGGCCAGCTTCCTGGGCCTTTGCTGACATTGTTAATGTCTGCTACACTTGGACTGACCTATCTCTGAGGCTTTCTCATTCATTCATCTGTGGTTCATTTTTCATCTGCAATATTCACCAATTCACTTGCATCCATTTATTTACTTGCATATACATCTCTTCATTTGCATGTTCATTCAGCATTTATTAACTGTGCTTGGTGCTGGGATATAAGGAGCCACCCCAACAGCTCAGTCCTCCCAGAGCCCCTAGGCTGAGCCACCGCTCCCTAGAGGTGGGGGTGGCTCAGATGGTCCCAGAAGGAGGAGGGGGGATTTGAAAAGGATGTTCACATGGGACTGGAGTTTAAGACTGAAGAGGAAGGAGTTAAGTGTGGGGACTGGAGGGTGCTAGGCAGAGAGAAGCTATTGCAGAGGCTGTGGCTAAGGGAGTGGGTGCCCATCAACAAGGAGAACTCGCTGTATCTGAGCTGGGAACTTCCAAGGGGTCAGGATCCCAAAGACACACCCGGTTTCTGGTTTTAGCTGAGTGGAGGGTCTATTTGTGGAAAGGGGCTGCTTAGGGAGAGGACCTTATTCCCAGGCCAATGAATGCCTTTCCTAGGCATGGCTTCAAACTCTTCTGGAATCTAGACAGCGCATCCTTGGACATTGCCAGCCAGCTCCTGTGTGGAGATAGAGGCAAAGGAAACAGGGCAGAAGCTGCCCTCACCTGAACTGTCCAGAGTCTCTGCCAGAGTCAGCAGGATCTCTGCATTCGGAGGACAAACCTTGTCTGCTGAATGCTTGTGAGAAGGGTCCTGTCCTCTCCTTTCCTCCTTCTCTTCCAAGCAGCTGGGACTAGTAAGCCAGGCACAGGCTTTCAGAGCCTGTGTCCCATTTTGAAGTCTGTTTACTCTTCAAAATTAATCCCTTTGATGCCTGGAGAGACAAACTCGTATTAAACAAAGACTCGACTCTGGATTCTGCACACTAAGCTCTGCTACGGAGGCTCTTAGTGTACACACTCAGGAAAACGATGTCCCAGGCTCAGGTTGCATATCCACATCATATTAGTGAGTCACATGCCTACCGTCTAGGTGTGAAGCTACAGCCACATAGAGAAAGAGACACAGTGGTAGATTGGAATAAATGGGGGGTGGGCTAGGACCATGCAGTCTTCACTGTTGAACAACATTGTATGTGTGTGTTCATTTGTGTGTATGTATATGTATGTGTGTCTTTATGTGTATATGCCTTTGTGTATATGTGTGTCTTTGTGTGTATGTGCCTTTATGTGTGTGTCTTTGTGTATATGTATGTGTTCATTTGTGTGTATGTATATGTATATGTGTCTTTAGGTGTGTATATCTGTGTGTGTCTGTGTGTGTTTCTATGTGTATATGTTTTTGTGTGTGTGTGTATCTTTGTGTGTCTGTTTGTGTCTTTGTGTGTATGTATATTCTGTGGGTCTTTATGTGTGTATGTCTTCGCATTTATGTGTGTATCTTTGTATGTGTGTCTTTGTGTGTATCTATGTGTGTATGTCTTTTTGTGTATGTATGTGTCTGTATGTGTCTTTGTGTGTATGTGTGTGTGTCTTTGTGTGTGTACCTTTGTGTGTATGTGTGTGTTCATTTGTATGTATGTATATGTATGTGTCTTTATGTGTATATGTCTTTGTATGTCTGTGTGTGTGTCTGAGTGTTTTTGTTTATATGTATGTGTGTGTGTCTTTGTGTATGTGCCTTTATGTGTGTCTTTGTGTGTATGTGCATCTTTGTGTGTGTGTGTGTGTGTGTGTGTTTGTTTCTACCAAGCCCTTCCTGGGAAGCTTGCAAAACCACTAACTACTGGGCTGTAGCTTGGTTGTTGGAGTGCTTGCCTAGTACACAGGAGGCCCTGGCTTTGATTCCTAGCACTGCATGAACCAAAGTGGCACACACCTGTGATTCCAGCCCTCAAGAAGTGGGCCAGGAGGATCAAGAGTTCAATACTGTAGTAGTTCAAAGAGAATGGCCCCCATGGACTCATTTGATGCTTGGTCTCCAGCTGGTGGACCCATTTGGGAAGGATAGGAGGTGTGGCCTTTCTACAGGAGGTATGTGACTGAAGGGGAACTTTCAAAGGCCCACATCATTCTCAGTTAGCTCTCTGCCTCCTGGTTGTCTTAACGTGTGAGGTCCAGTGCATGCCTTCCTGCCCCCTTCCTTGCTCCCTACCATGATGATCACAGATTTACTCTCTCAAATTGTAAGACAGCCCCCTATAAACTCCTCCTTCTATAAGCTGCCTTGGCAGTGGTGTCTCTTCACAATAACAGAAAAGTTACTAAGTAGTCATCCTCAATCACACAGTGAGTGTGAGACCAGTCGGGGCTGTATCTCAAAACAGAACAAAACAGAGCAAAATAGCGACCTCTGGAAGGCCACTTGGCTTCCACAGTCACAAATGCACAGCATGTGGGATTGGATGCCCTTGGGCTCTTGGCTTGCTCTGCACCCATCTGTGACAGTTCGAATGAAAATGGCCCCCATAGCCTCATAGGGAATGGCACTGTTGGGAGGTGTGGTCTTGTCAAAGGACATGTGTCACTGGGAATGGGCTTTGAGTTTTGTTTTGGTTTTTGGTTTTTTGTTTGTTTGTTTGTTTGTTTTCCAAGACAGGGTTTCTCTGTATAGCCCTGGCTGTTCTGGAACTTACTCTGTAGACCAGGCTGGCCTCGAACTCAGAAATCTGCCTGCCTCTGCCTCCCAAGTGCTGGGATTAAAGGTGTGTGCCACCATTGCCCAGCAGGCTTTGAGGTTTTAAGTGCTCAAGTCAGGCCTAGAGTCTCTCTTGCTCTGTCTTTTGTTCTGGATATAGAATCCTCAATTCCTCCAGTACCATGTCTGTCTGTGCCTAGCCACGCTTCCTGACATGATGGTAATGAACTAAGCCTCTGTACTATAAGCCAGCCCCAATTCTATGTTTTTCTTTATAAGAGTTGCAGTGGTCATGGTGTTGCTTCATGCAATAAAACCCTCAGACAACTAGTATGACCCAGGTCTCCTCTTCCCCTGTTTTGTGTCAATAGTGAATTGGAATTGGCTATGGACTGTATGTTGAGGTCCAATTCCAGGACCTCAAAATGTGACTGTTTAGTGACAGAGCTTTCAGAGTGACTTAGTTATAATAAGACAACCAGGACTTTTCACAGGAGGAAGAAGTTTTGTCACACAGAGAGACACCAGACATGCATGTGAGGACACAGAAAAGGGCTGTGCCCAAGCCTGGGAAAAAAGCCTGTGCTGGTTAGATTATATTGTCAGTTTGACATAACCTAAAACCACCCAGGAAATGGAATTTCAAATGAACACTTGCTTATGTCAGATTGGCCTGTGGCCGTGTCTGTGAGAGATTGTCTTGATTGACAGTTGGTAAGCAAGGGCGTGGCCCACTGTGGGTAGCACCATCCCTAGGCATGTAAGTCTTGCCTGAATCAGAAAGGTGACTGAGCATAAGCTAGGAGAAGAAGACCGCAGGCCATATTCTTCCATGATTCCTACCTGACTTCCCTTCATGAGGGGTGTGACCTGGAAGTAAAGTGGAAGTAAACCGTTACCTCTTGGTCCTGGTGTTTATCACGGCAACAGAAAGCAATTTAGGACAAGGCTTGAGCTGGGAAGCAACTGTACTTACCCTTTGACCTCTGGCTCCAGAACCACGAGACAATACACATCCATCTGTAGCTTAACCTGCACCATGGTGCTCTGTTGGGACAGATGTACAAGGAACACTATCATCTTCCTTCCACTGTGATGCCCAGCAATGTTTGAACGTACGTCAAGTGAGGAGGACATGCCTGTAATCCCAGCGCTAGGAAGAGGATCAGGAGTCCAAGGCTAGCCTGAGAGACCATATCTAAAGATGAAAAAAAACCATCAAATGCACAAATGACAGTACTGTCAAGTATGGTGGTTTGAATGAGTATGTGCCCCGCCCTCCAGTAGGTTCCTATGTTTGAATGCTTGGTCACCTGTTTGGAAGGGTTAGGAGGCGTGTCCTTGTTCAAAGAGATGTGTCACTGGGAGTGGGCTCAGAGGTTTCAAAAGTCCACACCAGGCCAGTGTCTGCTGCCTGTGGATCAGGATGCAAGGCTCTTAGCTACTGCTCTAACACCATGCCTGTCTGCTTCCCACCAGGGTGATTACGGACCAACTCTCTGAAGCTGTAAGCAAGCCCACAGTTAAAGGCTTCCTTTTATAACAGTTGCCTTGGAAATGGTGTCTC
>JADRCD010235768.1:0-15707 GCA_019843815.1 Montemys delectorum
ACACTGATAAGATACAAGATGGGGCAGGGTTTCCCTGTCCAATTACATCAAAATATTAGTGCAGCAGGAGGCCTGTGATTGAACATGGAAAAGGGAGGTGGAGCGAAGAGTTGCAGGGACAGAAAGCAACTCAGAGGAGAGGGAAAAAAAGCAAGATGGAGGACGGACAGGAAGACGATCCTGAACAGTATGGCTTTGAATAGGCACAGGTAGATATGATGTCATAAAGGTTAGACTACTTGGAATAACTTGTCTAATCTAGGTAGAAAGCTTGTACCATTATCAACTGACCCTGAATTATTGTGTGGGTATCTTGTAAACTGAGAATTTATTGATATACAAATGTGACTTGTTAATTATAAGCTTCTAGAGTTTTGTTTCTACCCGGTGTTGTGGCAGCTGACCTTGGGGTGGACGGTCCTTGCATGGGGCTGGCGTGGCAGCAAAGGGAACTCAGGAGCTCTGGCCCTGCCAGAGAGTTGGTGGGCAGACAGTAGCTGGATGGAGCATGGGAACTTGGGGGCTTCTTTTTTAATATTTCCCACAACAAGAAGAAGCTAACTTGGAAGGTGATGTTTCATATAACATGAAATAAACACAGATACACAATACTGTCTCTTGAAAATGACAAAGTGTCATACAAAATAGGTTAGTCTACAATTCCATATGCTGTTTTCCTTCAAACCACATACTGGAAATTCAAAGTTGAGCATGTAGAATTTTCAGATTAATCTGATCCTGGCGAAACTAAGAATTAACTTACTTTACACATCACCTGTCTGTGCCCCACCCCTCCTCTACACACTCAAATCCTCCTATAACCACATGTATTAGTGTCAGTAGGATCTGGACCATTGTCTTCTCAAATGTTTTATTCATCAAGAAACAAGCAAACAAGAGCATGTTTAAATCAGACTTAAATTCTAGCCCAGGAGAAACAAAGACTGTTTGTAATGTGAGGGCTAATCCCGTTGAGCAGATGGGCAGGGCATCTAGCCAGTTCTTCTTTTCTTTCTTGAGAGACAGACTCTTAATTACACCTTCCCAACCACAGTGAGAACTGATCCCATTATTATGTAATGTAATGACTTCAAGTGGGAATCGTGTATGAAGATTTAAATGAGCGTCTCCCATTTAAATCGGAGCAAGAGCAAAGAATAGTCATAATTAAGCTTCATTAGTCAAAGATACCAATTGATAACAAAGATAAAAAGCCCTTATGGCTTCAAGCAGCATGAGTTCCCATCATGAGCTGATTGTTCTCGTTTGGTATAGGAGTAGAGCAAGTGCTCCTGTGACCTTGATTCTCTCCTGTGACCTTGAGGCAGAGAAGCATCAAAGCACATGCTAACACAACTAAACATGAGGTGAGGAAGTCTCCCTGTGGCCATTTGCCTGGCCTGCAACTTTGATTAGACTTTGCCCCCATCAGCCTCAAACCAACCCACCGGAACATGATAATAAAGTAATGCCAATCTCACGGGTCTGCTATGGAACGACACCAAATGAATCACTCCTGTAGTTTAGTAGTATGGCAGGGGGTGTGGTGCTTAATGGTGTTAGCAGTTATGTGAACTGTTACATGAACAACTCTATAGAGGAGCTAGTTAGTGTTTTAACTAGCTAGCACTGGTTTAAAGGAAAGTTAAATAGAATGAAAGAAAAAGCTATACGCTTAGTATAAGGGCTAGGAAGAAAAATAAAAGACAAGGAGAATGGTGTAGAGAAGAAAATGAGAGGGATAAAGTGTAGCCTGTGTGTGTGGCTTGGATGGGTTTGTCCTCCATAGGTTCATGTGCTTGAATGCTTGGCCCATGGGGAATGCTAGGATGCAGATTACAGGAAAGACATTTGTGTCCTGAGGTTTGCCTAGGTAACTAATTTCTCTTTCTTTGTTGCTCTACCATCATCTCAAATTTTGTTTTCCTTCAACTCTGGCTCCCCACTCTCATGCCTGACACACAAATATGGAAAAGGAAGCTTCCAGGTAACATGATAGATGAGAAGCTGCCTTCCTGTACTGTTGGATAAAGGAAAGAGAATGAGGAAGAACAGACTGTCCCAAAGAGAGAGCTCCCATAGTGTGGGCACAGAGGTCCCTGGGCTGATAAGCTGTGGGGGAGCCTGGAATGCTAACCCAGGGTTTTCCTTCTGTTATTTACCTAGAAGGCTGGTATCAGGCATCCATTGGAGCCTGGTGACCTTTGTGTTATCCGTGTGGCTATTGATCGCACCAGACATTGCCCCAGACCATTATCGTAAACTTGTATTTCTCAATCTACAGAACCTATCTTTATGGAAGGTGTCATATGTACTTCACAAAGAGATTTGATGTAGTTTCATCCAATCCTCCCCCCCTCAGTCCCCTCCCATCACTGTATAAGAAGGGGCTTTTCTATGTCCTCTCTGATCTGAACAATGACACAGAGACCTTTATCTATTAAGAGCTTCCGGTACTGTAGCTGGGCAGATACTCAGCTATTCTAATACTGGCCTCAAGCTACTTCCCAGATATGTAGCCTATTACTTGCCATGTTAGTCTCTCCCTGGCACCTCCTTCTTTATCCATGTCCCAATGGCAACTCTCTGATCCTCTGGTTCTCTGGTCGTCTGGTCACCACCCCTCACCCCACTCCCCAACCCCACCCGCACCGGGCCCAGAAGTCCTGCCTTTTCCTTTCTTGTTCACCTATTGGCTATTCAGCCCTTTAATTAACCAATCAGAAGGTGATGAAGAAGAACGTTTTACAAAATACTGAGTCAGGAGATGCTCCATAATAATAACAATACCAAGGTCTGACTGCAAACAAATCTCTGAGTACAGAAATAAGGATTTGAATACACAGTGCAAAAAAACCATTATCAAACATGCTACCTCACCTCCCCCACAACTCCCACGCTCCTCCAACCCCTACTAAGCAGGGTTTCTCTGTGTAGCCCTGGCTGTCCTGGAACTCACTCTGTAGACCAGGCTGGCCTTGAACTCACAGAGATCCACATGCATGCCGCTGCCTCCTGAGTGCTGAGATTAAAGGTGTGTGTCGTCGCCTTGCCCAGTTTTGTCAGATCTTTATTTAGCTTACTTTGTTCCTCAAAGAGATTTATGAGTGCTTTGTTGTTGTATACATGAGGACGAGTTACTTATCACCAGAGAAGTTTTCACTAAATTGTGCTGTGTTTAAATATGCCTGAAATAAACTTCTCAGGGTCCGACTCCAGACGGTTCAACTAACACCAGGTATCAAGTCATACTGAACTGAGCTGCTCTCTTGCTGCCTCCAGCATATGATCTCTGCAGGCTTCTGAAGGTCACAGAGAGTCCCCACAACTGGTACCCAAAATGGAGCTCAACCTGAAGAGAACGTAAGGAAACTTTTCTTTTAAATAAAAGCGAAGGGTCGCAGTCGAGTCGTCTTGCCCAAGGAGTCATGACTGTGAGTAAATGAAAAAGCAGGGGTTCTTCTTAGTCATCCAAGGCCAAGCACTTTCTGCAAATTACTAAGATGTGTGCTAAGATCTAGGGGAGTAAAATATTCAAAGCAACAGCTCTGTGACTTTGTAAAAGGGATGATAGTATTTAATCCTTGAGTTACTGAACAAAGAATAAGAGATAAAAAAAAAAAACACAAAACAAAAAAAAAAAAAAAAAAACAAAAAAAAAAAAAAAGACCCAGTAAGATAGGAGAAAGACTGATTGAGAAAAAAAAAATTATGATAAGGGCCTAGAGGAGAAGCTCATGATGTAAAGTCTCTGACCACGTGGATATCGAAAAGGTCACCAAGCTAGTAAGCACGTCTGCTCCCTGCTCCCAACCTTCTAGGCAGAGAACAGTTTTGCATCATTCCTTGAAGGAACGACCCTGTGTGTTTAACATTCCAGGTGCTCCCAGTGCTTATCTGTGAGCACAAAGCCCACTGTGTCTCCCGCAAAAAGGTGTTACCTCGAGGACCCAAGGACAGATGATAACCACAAGTCAGAGACTACTGACTTCATCCACCAGGGCCCCAGAGTGAGTGGCAGCCTGGGAAAGAAGGCAAGAGTGAGGGGGCAAGAGAGATACTGGCAAGATGAGAGGTGCAGGCTGCAGAAGGCTTGAACCAGGCTGTGGCTCCTGCTCCCTTTGGCCGGGAGAAGATCTGGTGAGCAAGTAGACCAACTTCTAGAGCCACTGACCTGCCATCCCCTGCTGCAGAATCCAGTCCCTCCAGTGGATTGAGTACCACAAGGAGATACTGTAAACAGGTTTTCTCCATCCCACATTCTCAACACACCTGAGAGACACCTTCAGCTTGAACTTACCCTTAGGAAAGGAAGAGAAGCTGCATGCCCCACGGACCGCAAAACTTCATGTGGCCAGATGAGGCCCCTGGTATACAAAAAAGGAAGCTACTGAAATAAAGGCAGCTCTGGGGAACACTGGACACTCAACTCATCCAATACAAACTGAGTGTTCAACATCAGCACAACCCATAGGAAAGACCAGCCCATGGTTCCATGCATGTAACTGGCGGGATCCACGTTTCGAAAAATCCGAAAGAAGTTAAGTTGCTCCAGTTTTTTCTTTGCACCCCCTACCAGCCCCATACTTCTGCTTTCTTCTTTATACTACAATTTTAGGAGTCTTTTTATGTGTGTTTTAGCTTTTATTCCCATTTACTCACTGCTGTCCTCAACTTTTTGTCCTCCCCCTCCCCTTTGTTTGTCTTTTTAAACTATTATACTGTTGTTTTTGTTGTTATTGTTGTTGTTACTGTTTTGTTTTTTTGGTTTAGGTTTTTTGTTTGTGTGTGTGTGTGTGTGTGTGTGTGTGTGTGTGTGTGTGTGTATCTGTATGTCTGTATTTGTTCTTGAGACAGAATCTCATTTTGTGGTCCTGGCTGGCCTGGAACTCACAGAACTCCACCTTCCTCTTCCTGTTAAGTGTTGGAGTCAAAACTGTGTGGCATCACACTCGGCCTAGTAGTGTGTGTGTATGTGCACCTGAGCATGTGTGTGCGTATGCATATGTGTCTGTATCTGAGTGTGTCAGAAGTCGGGGGCATTAGAAGCTTGTGAGCTGTCCAATAATTTTTTTTAAGTCAACCTTAGGCATCTCTTAACAAGGAATGGGCACTCACTTAGAATGCCACATGTAAACAGATGTAACACTTTTTGCATGGCCCCTCCTGCCAGCTGGGCACCTCAGATGCACACAGGCCAGCGCTCAGGCCACCTGCAACTGGCTCATCTGCTGTTGCATGCAGGCATCAGGCCTGATGGCCTAGATGCCGATCACTGCAGCTAGTGACACACATAGAGGAATCACTCCATCACTGGGACCCTTCAACTCGGGTAGTAATGATGAGCCCACGAGATCTGAGTCAGGGCACCCAGCCATCAAAACAGCAGTTTGGCTGTCCTTGCTTTTCTGAGATGGGTTTCTGGATTATGCCCAGACCCAGGGTGACATTGAGCCCTGGAGGGGTTTCAGTGAAGTGCTGAAGTGATGACAGGCTTGCAAATAGATTCATCCAAGCGGAAGTTCAAACAGAAGAAATTTAAAAAAAAAAAAAAATCCACTCTAATGACCCCTTGGGCATAAATACATAGTTGGTAGTGAAGGTGTGAAGTCTAGGCTAAGCCTATCGTTAGTGGCAGCTGTCTGCTCCAGCCTGGCTCTGAAAGAGTCTGTTCTGTCGATCCAGAAGATACTGAGATGGACAGAGTCGGGGGCTGGGCAAGTGTCTGAGTGCACTCCTCAAAACACCGGTGTGGTATTTTTCTTTATAAATTAATTAGAATACAGTGATTTCATGCTGTAAAAAGATCATAAAAGCCATGAGAAGGGGGCTATAAAATAATTGGTAATGCCTTGTCTTAGGGACATGACCCAGAGGGAGGGCACATACTTAGTCTCCCTCTCTATGGGCCCAGAGCAGCATCATGCAGTGAGAGAGACAGTGGTTGTAGGCCCCAGGATCCAAGAGAAAAGTGGTGCTGGACAGTCCTCTGAGGAGAGCAACCATCTTGTTCTAGAGTCCTTGACCTGCAGGGGGTGGAGCTCAGAGGATGGGAGATGGCCTGCACTGAGTTCTCCCTATCACAAAATAGCTTCCTTCTATGAACTGCCAAATGGGTAAAGACAAGACTTACAAATCTTTAAAGTTAATAAACACCAAAACCAAGCCCAATATCCAGGAATGTCCCTAAATAGGGGCTTTAATCACTTTACTAAATTACCCTGTGATTTTAATTATTGCACTAAGTGTTTGAGAAACTGCCAATCCAAAGGAAATCAGAAATCTCACTCTGAGATTTTCTCATAGGAAAATTGAATGTCTGGTTTTATTAAGCATCTATTTGTTAAATATTTAGTGTCTATTAATCTCCTGTTAAGAGGTTTTGTTCTTCTTTTCCTGGGATGGGATGCCTAGTTGGTCATATGATAACCCTCTAGCGTAACAGTTCCTGAGCCTGTCTGCACCTGCGGCTCACCGTTTGCCAGAAGGATATTCAACCAGGATGAAGAAGTGGATGAGAATTGGGTGATTGCTTTCCATGTGACCTGGAAAGACTATTACAAATAGTCACTCCACCTGAGTGACACAGAGTGCACTCATTAGCAGGGAGTCAGCATGGCTGATAAGTCCAGGTTTATCGAGTACATTGATGACGCTTTAGAAAAATCAAAAGAGACGGCGCTTTCCCAGTTATTTTTCACCTACCAGGGGATCCCTTACCCAGTTACCATGTGCACTCAGGAAACTTTCCGAGCTTTGGATGACTTTGAAGCCAGAAGTGATGATGTCCTGCTAGCATCCTACCCGAAGTGTGGTAAAGAGTGCCTTGTCCTATGAGTGCATTTTGTAAGGAGGTGGGAGAAGGTGAAGGCGGGAAGGAGGAGGTTCATCTCCACATGGAATGCACTAGAAATCAGCACGGAGGGGACCAGGGCAGGGGAGCTCATGTGTTACAAAGTCAACAACTGAGACAGCTTGATATATATTATCCTGGAGTTCAGGTACAGAGGTCATGGCAGATGATGGAATGGGTGGGAGAGGTCAGAATAACAAAATGTGACTATTTTTGACAGACAATGGACAGATGTCATTTCTGTTGTTTATATAATGGTTACCATGTGGTGGGTTTTATTTTGGTTTTTGGGTTTTGGGGTTTTTTTGGTTTTTTTTTGTTTGTTTGTTTGTTTGTTTTTTTTGTTTTTTTTTTGCAGGATCTAACACCAATTTTCTGGTTTCTCAAATCAGTTTTAGAAGGTCTGTCATTAGTAGAGGATAAAGATTGGAGGATAAAGATTAAGAATCTAACTTAACTCTACTGTACAGTATCTACTTTTTCTGTTTGAGTCTTTGTTTGTTTTAACAGAAGTTCAGGCTGACCTGGAACTTACAATCTTCTGCTTCGGCCTCTAGCATACTTGGGTTAAGGTGTGAGCTATTCTACTCTCTGGCAGCATCTGCTACTGATTCTCAACTGTCACTTATGAAAGCCCATTTCTTTGAACACCTTTCTGTTATTTAATGCTGGACTTTTATAAAATAAAGATCATACACTCCTGTAGCTTAATTCAGGAGGAAATATAGTATATAAACCTAACATTGCTCTAGCACAATATTCTTCTTCAAGAAACATATTCTATGTTCAAAATGAATATGTCAAGGAGACATCTGAGGCTGATGTGGTGGTAAATGTCTGTAATCTCAATCTTCATGAGGCTGAGACAGGGACTCATGAGTTAGAAGCCAATGTGGGGTACGCTGTAAGACCCTGCCTCCAAAAGAAAGAAAGAGAGGGAGGGAGTGGGGAAGGGAAAGGAAAAATGAATTTTATAAATTCATTAAATTCCATGTTAGTATACACAAATGCTCTTTTCTCCCAAATTATTTTTTCCCAGCGCCCAGGTTCTTATAACCTCTAAAAAGTGAATGTAGACATCATGGGAGAGTTGAAAATTTAAATTTCCCTCATCTATATGCTAAGGTGAAATGTCTTTGTTAACAAAACTCCTTGATGAGTTTCTGTTTTCTGTTTGTTTTTTCTTACAGGTTCAAACTGGATTCTCCATATTGTCAGTGAATTAATATTTGCCGTTTCTAAGAAGAAATACACATGTCCAGAATTTCCAGTTCTTGAATGTGGTGACGCAGAAAAATATCAGGTGAGTCCCCATAGTCTTTCAAGGTCCAGCACATGATCCCTGGGAGATTTCTTTTCTTCCATTCTGGATTCTTCCCTTCCGAGTTCAGAAAGCATCCATAGGATGCTCACAATGATTACTGATCACGGCTTCCTGCTTGCTTACCACATCCTCAGGCCTCTTCCAGTAGTATCTCATTTTCTTACAAAACAACGTTATTGCCAATTGACAAAGGATGAAATTACCAACCTCGCCCGAGAAGATGATAAACGGCAAGGCCACAAATTGCATCTGAGCTCTGAAAGAATTTAATATAAGCTATTCTTACAATAGTAACATTTTTTTTTTAACTTGGTAGGCAAGTAATCTGAGAACACCCAGGACATGAACTAAACCTAAAAGTTACAGGTTCGGGTAGAATGCTGAGCAGAGGCATTTTCAATTTCCTTACCTTCGTTAATGGCTGCCATGTACGTGACCAGTGAGGAATAGCGAAGTGGTAGTTAGGACAGACAGCCTCCAATGAGCTTTGAAAGCACCTACAGAGCTCTCAACATTAGTACTGAGTATGCCTATTAGCATTACTCTCTTTCCCATCAGAACTGGCTGGGACACCAGCATCCGGGAATCTCTGCTTCCTGCCCAGGAGTGAGGGATAAGAGGGAGGCTCTACTTTCGGATCTTGTGCTTAGACACCACAGGAAAAAGAAGAACCATCCTCCCCTGGCCTCTAGATATATCAGAATACAGAAAGGAAGGAAGGCGACATCCAACGGAGGCTCAGACACAAGGTGCTTGTGCTTTAGGGCCAGAAGAAGGGATGTGAGCTTTTGCTAAGGGAAGAGATGGGATACCTAGAGAAAAAACAAACAACTGTCCCGTAACCTTGCTCCTAGTGAGAACATTTGGTATTACCTTAGAAGTGATACTAACGTGTGCCCAGCTTTCTAACCTTTATTTTAAAAACCTATTATGTCCTGGGTCAGGATCTTTTTTACTTTATTTACCAATGTTATTACCTCCCTTCAATAAAAACGGGCTTGTTTTATGTTTGAAATAGGATTTGGACTGTCGGCTTGAATGCCTCATATTGTACATGAGATTGTTTCTCCAGGAAAGTACATTTTAATTTCAAACAAATTACCTCAAATAGAAGTATACAGCAGAAACCATTTATAATAGGTTATTCACTGTGATATTGGACAAAGCTGCTATTCTTTGTCAAGTTTTGTTTTGTTTTATATTGTTTGTTTTGTTTCTGTTTGTTTGTTTGTTTTGTTTTTTTAAAGCAGAGTCTCATGTAGCCCTAGCTAGTCTGAAATTCTCATGGTAGCCAAGGATGAGCTTAAGCTACTGCCCCCCTCCTCGCCTCTACCTCCCAAGTGCTGGGCTAACAGGCATGTTCCACTACACCCAGTTGCCAGTCTAGATTCTTGACATGTGAGGATTTGCCTCTGAACTTCAGTATCCTTGGGGCTTCTCTTCCTCTCCTAGAAGATGTGTGGTATTCCTGTTCCTCGTGTGAGATCCAAAGTTATGTTTGAAGTTTTAATTACTGTGTATAAGAGATCCATAAAACAAAATGCCTCTACCCTGTAAGCCATTGCCCCAGGACAGAGCCTTCCTGAGATACTGGAGGTTCTCTACTGTCTATGTAAGATAACAAGCCAGCTTTGTTTGACCCACCACACATGGGCAGGGAGTACATAGACAGGAAATTCATCAGGGTGTATGCTTGCTTCTGATTGGGTGGAGGCGGGAGGCAGGCAGGCAGGAAGCATGCAGGCTGTATGCTTGCCCCACTGGACCATCAGGGAAGTACATAGCCCTATTGGTTTGCCTTTATAAGCCTTTGCACAATGTGACTTGGTACCATTTTCTGGGATCACGGGACTGGACCTGGCCAGAATTCATTAAAATGGCCAATATTTGACTAAATCTTGCTTCAAGTTTGGCTTTGATTTGTGGTGGTAGTCTTATTCTCATCCAGTGGGGGACACCTCAGTGGGGACTTTCTGCTTTTTCAGCCACACTAATGTGAAAGTAAAGCCAAGTGTTGCCCTGATGTTTTCTAGAACCTTTCTTAGTTGAACTTAGTGCCAATTGTGAAAGGGAAATTGCCCTTTCTGTTAAAGAAAAGTCTAGCTGCAGTGAAAAGATCTAAATGACTGTTGTAGTCAAGGTGTTCTGGAAAAATCTAATTCCACTTTAAAATATTCACTGAAGTGGGCCTGGAGAATAAATGGCTCAGAGGTTAACAGCATTTGCTGCTTTTGAAGAGGACATGAGTTTAGGTCCCAGAACCCACATGGTAGCTCACAACCATTCCAGGGAATCTGACACCGTCTTCTGCCTCTGTTGGCCCCAGACACCACATGGATGCTACATACACATACATACATGTAAGCAAGATACTCATATACATAAAATAAAATTTTTATTTTTAATTAATTAATTTTGTTTATAAGTGTTTTGCATGTATATAGACATATGCATATACATGTACATATATGCACTATGTGCGTGCTTAGTGTCTGCGGAAACCATAAGAGGGCATCATCCAATCTCCTGGGACTGAGGTTATGGATGGTTCTAACCCACCATGTGTGTGCTAGAAACTGAATCTTGTTCCTCTGCAAGATCATTATAAATAAGTACACTGTAGCTGTCTTTGGTTGTGGCTACCATGTGGTTGCTGGGACTTGAACTCAGGACCTTTGGAAGAGCAGTCCATGCTCTTACCTGCTGAGCCATCTCACCAGCCCTCTGCAAGATCAGGAAGTGCTCTAAACCACTGAGCCATCTCTCTAGCCCATAAAATAAAATCTGAAAAAAAAAAATTAGTAAAGTGAATTAGGCATAGTATCCTAGTGAAACTGGGTCTGTGCTGCCCAAGAACAGCCAAAAACTGTGATCTCTGCTTTATTCAAGAGAGCTGTTAACCTGAGAAGATAATGGATTAGCATCTTAAAGATCTGCCTTCCCTGTAGTTGACTGATAATTTAGGGAAGGAAAACAAGTGTCAGTCATTTCAAAGTTTACTCTTGTCCCAACCCCCACACCCCTCCAAATGGTCACTCTTGTCTCTGAGGTTTATGACATTACTGCTTATCTCCTCTGTGCAGCAGGAGGAGAGTTGATGTAAAATAAGTTATTATGTTCTCGTTATCCTGTATAAAAGATACAAAATCCCAGTATTTTATTTACAAGCTATAAGCCTAGATTGGGCAGGTTTTGGAGCTGTTCTAACTTACATCCCAGCCATGTGTCCCTTGTTACCACTGCTTCTCCTGGCCATGTGCTCATGGTCCATCTCCTCTTTCCGTGTGCTTTCTTCTTTCTCCTCCCTCTTTATATGAGGCCCTCAGCCAGCTAATGGAAACCTCCTGCCTCTATCTACTGCCCAACCATAAGCCATGTGCCCAGCCAGCTAATGGAAACCCCCCTGCCTCTATCTACTGCCCAACCATAAGCTTTAGCCTTTTATGGACCAATTAACTCAGGAAGCAAGGTCTGTACAACAAAAGCCGGTGTACCTGAGAATTCATTCTGGGGCAACCAGGTCTTGGAATACAGAGTTTAACATTTAAGTACATGGCAGCACCAGACCCCTTTCTGTCTAAATAAAAAGGCGCTTCCTCTTACAATAATAAACTACATACAGTAAGAACAATGATAAAACAAGAATGGAAGTCTATGGTGTAATAATTACACTCAGAATGTTCAACTGTATTTGGCAACTTAGGAGAAAAAAATTTTTTTTTAATCTATCCTATTTTGGTGAGTTTTGCATTTAAATTATTTTTACTGTCTCAAGCATTTAAATCCTTTAGCGTTCATAACTTTTTTTTTTTTTTTTTGGTTTTCCGAGACAGGGTTTCTCTGTGTAGTCTCCAGGCTATCCTGAAACTCACTCTGTAGACCAGGCTAGCCTCGAACTCAGAAATTTGCCTGCCTCTGCCTCCCAAGTGATGGGATTAAAGGCGTGCGCTACCACTTCCCTGGCTGTGTTCATATCTTGCAATTACCAACCTTAAAACACCAGTCTACAATCTCCTACAACCTTCGTAAAATACCTTTCAGACCCTCTAGCCTTCACTTACTAACCTTTAACACCTTCTTACAACTTAAACCTTCATGTCCTCCAACCTTCAAACCTTGCATTTACCATCCTAAAAACATCTCCTTAGAGTCTAAAACATTTTCCGAGATCCTTCACTCTAAATAACAATTATAAATGGCTGACTTGAAGCTAAAATCCCTTCACCCCTTAACAGCATTTGTGGCTTTGCTCTTCAGACAGGGTCTCTGTGATCTGGAATTTATTATGTGCCCAGGCTGCTTTAAAGCTGAGTTCCTCCCGCCTCAGGAGCTCTAGTGCTGGTTATTGACACACACCACCACTCCCACACATGGCCACAAAACCTTGTTCTCTAGTTCTCAGTAGAAATAGATAACAGAAAAATAATCAATTATTCTATAACCCTTAAATGAACAAACATTTCATAAATAATTTCTCAGATAGTTAGGAAACCTGGACCTTCCTGTTCTGTTGGGGTATTTGAGTGCAAGGTGCTCTAATCCCAGCACTCGGAAGGTAAGGACAGGCAGATCTCTGAGTTCGAGGCCAACTTGGTCTGCAGAGCTAGTTCCAAGAAAGGCAGTGCTATACAGGGAAACCTTGTCTTGAAAAACCATAAAAAGAAAAAAATATATCTAGGGGCTAGAAAGATAATATGAGTGGGTAAGAGCGCTTACTGTGCAATCATAAGGCCTGAGTTTAGATCTCAGTTCCCACATAAAAGGTCAAGTGTTCCTATAATTCCACTGCTGGAGGGCATGGAGACAAGAGAGTTACTGGGGCTGTCTGTCCGTCAACCCAACTCCACGTTCAGTCAGAGACTGTCTCAAAGGAACACTGTGTGGGCGGTGACGCAGCAGGTCACACTCAGTGTCTTCTTGGGCCTCTGAGAGTGTATACAAGCACATATACATAGAAACATTTGTATTCCACATTTACATAGATACATGTGCTTGCATGGAAGTTCACACATACACACTAAGAAAAGTTTAGAAAGTAGATCTGTTTGTTTTAGGTGGATTTTTCAGAACTACGGAAGACGTGAATATTTCTGTTAAGGCCTTGATACAGAAGAGAAATGACTAAACAAGAGTGGAATACAAGTTCTGAGCTATACCATGTTATGAAAGGTAAAGGATAAGTGACAATGATTGAAGATGGAAAGCAGGATCCAATAAAATAATTAATGAGAGTAGTGATTTGCTTATGATTCTCCATGAAAAATTGTACGGGAGCAGAAGATAAAGTAATTATAGCGTGCTAGAAACCACTACTTAGGTACCATGCTTCTAGGTGACTGGACACACACACACACACACACACACACACACACACACACACACCACACACACTCACTCACACACACACACACCCACTCAGACATACTCTCTCATACACACATTTTCTTAAACATACTCTCACACACACTACATACACATTTTTACAGACACAACCACTCACCACACACTCAGATATATTCTCATACATACATTGTCTTAAATATATATCTCCCATACACTCATGCAAACACTCTCTCTCTCTCTCTCTCTCTCTCTCTCTCTCTCTCTCTCTCTCACACACACACACACACACACACTCACTCACTCACTCACTCACTCACCCTATTGTGCATCTTTTGTAGAGAATGAAACTCTTTCCGTCACCAAGGATTTTGACAAGTCACCTCCACTATGACAAGCTACCTCAGTCTATCTTCAAGAACAAAGCCAAGGTGAGTGAATTTAAAATGTGTAAAAGAATGTATTTGTGTTTTGTTTATGTACGAGTGTTTTGCTTGTGTGTATATATGTGTATCATGTGTGTGCTGAGCTTGAAACTTTTATGTGTACACACAGGCTGCCCTTTGATTTCACTGGAACTTTGACCTTGCTCTTTGGCAGTGCTACAGGTCAAACCCAGAGCCTCACACCTGCTCAGCAAGAACTCTACCGCTGGGCTACAAATTCAACCCCATAGTTGTTGGATGTTGATGCGATTAATTTGCCAGTAATTGTAGGATTTGAATATGTGAAATGTATAATGTGATATTTCTTTTGTCATTTCTTTCTTTGGATGTTTTGCTATGTTTCCATTTAAGTCAAATGCATTTCAGCTTGTATAGGAATCATACATAGGAGGAAGTGTGTAGTTTATTATCATTGGTTTTACAACTGATAGGCTTCAGAATCTCACTGCTTCAGAAGACTGTGGTCTTATACAACAAACAATTTTTTTTTCTGGTGACACCTGTAACTGCATTATTTTGGAATTTCACATAAAAATAGGCACCATTACGTCATCAGACAGAATTCTTGTTGCCTTGAACCATTTGCTTAAACATCGAACATCAGGAGTGACAAGGCTTGACTCCACTTCCCCACTCCTCCCTCCCTTCTACCCTGACTCTTGTGGGTCCCTTCTGCCTTCCTATCACACGGATTCCATCTTTCCCTCTCCCTTGAGGCCTCTTGTTCCTTTTCATGGTCCCCTTTCTACTTTCATGATCAATCAAAGACACAAACACTCACATACTCTCTCCCACACACACGTACACACTCAGTTGTAGATTCTGAGTATATGTGAGAAAGAGTGTGCTATTTATATGAATCTGGCTTATATTGCTTAATGTGTTTTCTAGTTGCTCTCATTTTCCTGCAAATGTCAGTGACTTCAGTTTCCTTTACAGCTGAATGGAATTCCATTGTGAACCACATTAGCTACATCCATTCTTCTGTTGATGGTCATGTAGGCTGGCTTCACTTCCTTCCTATTGTGAACAGTTCGATTACTGCTCAAGTATCTGTGTGATAGGCTTGTCAGCATTGAGGGGACAGAGCTGCTGCTCCATTGTGACACCTTCAGGAGCATGAGGCTTTCCTCTCATCTTGTAGGGGCCCAGACTCAGGTCTAACCAGGATTTGTGACTTTGATGCAGTAAAGTATTTTAGGATTGGTCAATACCAAAATTGGAGATTTTATTGAAGATATTTGAATATGGTGGCACGTGCCTCTAATCCCAGCACCCAGGAGACAGGGGCAGGTGCTGTGGACGTAGCAAGTTCCAGGCCAGGCAACAGTGAAGCCCTGTCTTAACCAACAACAACAACAGTAATAGTAGTAGTAGTAGTAGTAGTAGGTAATAGTAGTAGTAGTAGTAGTAACAAAATCAAAATATTTTAGTAGAAAGAAAAACCTTAAGAAGAGAAGAAAAATCTAAAAGTATGAGTGTAGGATACTCTTATATTTTTGGTTGTGAGCCTAGCCTTCAACAGCTGAGCCATCTCTCCGGCCCGAGTGTAGGATTCTCAATGAACAGCTACAGAAAGTAAGTTGTTCCCAATCTCGGTACTGCCTGAAGGGTGAGTCCTGGGTGTCTTAGAATTAGCCATGTTTACTGTTTTAGTAGATACTTCTTTTTCTTTTCTTTTCTTTTCTTTTTTTTTTTTTTTTTTTTTTTTTTTTTTTTTTTTTTTTTTTTTTTTGGTTTTTTT
>JADRCD010235769.1:0-11706 GCA_019843815.1 Montemys delectorum
GCCCAAGAAAGAGCTCATTTGTGAAGCTGATGAAGTCAGTTCATCTTCCCAAGTTTGGTGTCAGCTGTGAAATGGCAGCCAATGGCAACCCCTCCCGAGGTAGCCTTTTAGAAGGTTGGGAGGCTCTATCTGAAGTGCCTGTTGGAAAACCTGTGAGTTTAAGTGAAACACAGTGAGTAGGTAAGGCTGCCTGAAACCCGGCCTCCCTTGAACAGTAGAGCATTACACAGCTTCCGAGTTCCTATCCTCTGTCGGGACCTTTCCCCCACATCCTCCCTGTTCTGCTCCACTTTGTGTGTTCTCTGCATGCCATAAGCAAACTGGGATAATGAAAGTCCAAGAAGCTATCCTTCCATTATTCCCCCTTTTAAATTATCATTTACAGCTAGCTGGTTTTATGTTTGAGTAGCCTTTAAAAGACACATGTAAAGTATACGTTTCGTATAAATTGTTAGTATTTTTATATATGGCTAAGTTGTATCTAGTACCTGCAGTCCCAAACTATATTTGATGTCTGTTGAAAGTATTTGCATTTTTTACTTATTCTTTGAGAATTCCATACAATATATTTTGATCGAATTTATTTTCCCTCCCTCAGCTCCTTCCAGATCTTCCCCACCTCCCTCCTCACTCAACTTCATTAACTCCTTGTCCCTCTCTTCCTTAGACTTTGGGGTCTGCCCTAGGCTATGTTAGAAATACCATGTGCCACTCCATTGACGAGAACTGGCTTTCCCTTTCCCAGAAGCAATCAAGTGTCCATAGCTCCTTGGCCAAGGATAGGACTTCATGGTCACATCCCATCCTCCACTCTGGGATTTTGTCTAACTTGAACTTGTACAGATCTTTGTGCACACTGTCACAGTTCCAAGGGGGCATTTTTTAACCATTAAATGCCTTGAGGAAATTCCTTTTGCACTATTGTAAGCCCTTTTCCCATCACTCTCAATGAATGATTATTAAAGCTCTGTTCATGTTGGGTTGACCAATGGAGACCCGTTTCCCTCTCTTACATCTGTGAACCACACCAGTACTTTATTAAGCCATAGATGCCAGAGTTTGGAAGTAAAAACAGGAATAAAGCCACTTGTTTGCTGTTCATTGTTTCTCTTCTTCATTGGCAGGGGGGTGAAGTGAACAAGGTGTCACATAAAAACCAGGGAAGCAGGAGCCGATTAGTGAGAAGCCACTGTCATTGAGACACATGTGTTCCATTGTGGGGACTGTTCTAGAACTGTGGGCAGCATGGCATTTATAACCATAAGGACAGAGTGAGTTATCCTATAATTTGGGCTAACATATGCCCCTCCCCCATCTTTCTCAGCATGTTAACACGAAGGTGATGTTTAGTATTGAGGACAAGGTGGCCTGAAGATATTTCCATGGCAACAGAGAGGCCCCTACAGATCTTTGTCTCCTAAGGGTGATGGTATTTATTAGAGGCTGCCTGTTCCACAGCCTATAATTATCATTAGGTAGGGAAAGGTGGTCGAACGTGGGTGGACTGCCTGGCTGATGCTTTCTGGCTAATTTCTTTAGCACAATCCTGAAATAAATTCCCAAAGAATATTACGAACCTCCGCCCATTCTCCTTGTCTCCGTAGGTGAAGCTCTAGCTAAGTACAGGGTGTTTACTGAATGTAGATGGCACTAACCACATAACATAAACAACAACAGAGAAACCCACTGAGAGTCATCAGTCTGCTGTGCGATTTGTATCCTATATTCACGCGCAGGGTTAGAGACCTCTGTGATTTTCTTTAGGGGAAAGGGCACTTCAAACTAGACAGCCTGTGAAGTAATCGGGTTGTCACTGCTGGAGTGTTTTCCAAGCACAAAGCCTATGATTCAGATTTATCTTCCCTTTTACAACTAGAACGAAGAACTTCCAAGAGTTTTTTTCCTCGCTCTTGGCATCAAATTTAAGGTGAACGGGCCAACGGAAATCTCATCCCTATTGAAACATTTATAGGTATTTTGTTCCTTCAATTAACAGTCATGAACAACCACATCTAATAACCCAGTATAGTCTCATCACTAAAGGAAGAACATTTGAATGATTTGGGAAGCAAAATCATTACATCTCCCTTTTAAAAAAAATATGACTTAATTGCTATGCTACACAAGCCTAATATTTTTTTTACTATATAATTAATTTTTCTTAGCACTTGGAAACCATGTTTCACGCGCAGTGTTCTGAGGACCTAGTGTGATTTCTCACAAGCGATACTGTAATGCAAAACTCCATATTTGGAAACCATGTAATCATTCCATTAACACAAGCAATGTAGGATGAATGCATTCCACTGAAGGTTAGAATCGGGCTGTCATCCATTAGATTGAAAAACCTTAAAGGTTTAGGATGTGTTCTCTGCAGCCATTTATCCGGGGAGTTATCGCAGCTACTGATTAATCACACTTAACTGAAGTGGGAGTGGCGAGCCGAATGGCTTCACACTGGGCTTTGCAGAGTAGCATGAATGCCTTTTTCTCTTTCTATGTGAGGAGCTGTCTGAGTGGGCGCCAGCTCTACGCTAGGAAGCCGTTGGGTGGCCGAGATAGTTTTAGTTTCATGTGTGGCCTGAATACCTTACACTAACCATTCTAATCAGTGTATTGGGCAAGTTCTGTTAGTTAAACTTACAATTTCATATATTTTTGACTTCACGAAACTCTCATTCCCATCTATAACTTCTTAAATAATTTCTCTAACTTATTAGTGACTTCTGATTCTTAGCAGGAAAAACGAAGTTTTAGGATTGGTTGTGTGTTTCAGTCTTGTTACATTCAGCCCAAGTGTAAGTAAGCTCTCTTAGCTTCCCAAATGGCTCTGAGGAAGAATGCCCTCCCTAGAGTTTCTGTCTACACAGCGGAGTTTGTGGCATGGGGCTGTTTTCTTTTCCTCTTTTAAATGTTTGCACAGAGAAAAGGCAGTGTTGGGCACCCCGTCGTGACTGATTAATTGTCTCACTCTAATCCTTTGCCTGTGTGGACTAGTGATGTCACATCCATATGATGATGCCACCTTTTATTTTATTTTCTTAAAGAACCTATCATAGCCCGGCACCTGTGCTTCCTCTTAGTCAGCCATGGCCCCCATCTCCATCTCCCTGTCTGGACAGCATATCCCTACAGAGTGGACTTCTCTGGGGAATCTGGTGCTGGGGTACCCTTTCTTCACACATCTCCCTGGAGTATTACAGTCAAATCACATCTGGGGTCCTTTTTCGAACCGCATCTGACTTGTAAAGGACAAGCCAATCTTCCTTTGATATTGGCCCTAATCCAGAGCATTGTCAAGTCTTCATAATGCCAGGTGGGAGGAGCTATGCCACACTCTTAACCCCTCTTTTGGTGAGTCTCTAAGTTCTCTTGTCACCCTTTACATGAAGGAAGGACAATCAACCAGAAGGACTGAAAGTGCATGGCTAAGGACTGAAGGGCAGAGTCCACTGACAGCTATCTTATTTAGCTGTTTAGAATAAACACCTGATCAGCTCTGTCCCCCTCAGACTTACTTAGGACACGAGGATTGTTTTTACTGCCTTTGGGTCATTAGCTGCCTTGGCTAGTATTTATATCAACTTTACAAAATCTAGAGTCATCTTAGAGGAGGGAACCTTAATTGGAAAGGTACCTGTGAAGATCAGCTCATGGATAAGGCTATGGAGATATATTCTTGATAAATGATTGGTGTGGAAGGCCCAGCCCCTTGAGAGTGAGGCCACTTTTGGTCTTGTGTTCCTGAATAGTGCAACAAAAGCAGGCTGATCAAGCCATAAGGAACAAATCCGTTAGCATCACTCTTGCCTCCAGTTTCCTGCCTTGTGTTGCTGACCTGACTTCCTTTGATGATAAATTGTGATGTTTGAGTGCAAGATGAAGTAAAACTTTTTCCTCCCCAAGTTTCTTTTGGTAATGGTCTTTGGCCACAGCAATTGAAACCATGACTAAGACAGTGACCATCTCTAGCACAAGGGAAAACATTGTCTAAGAACCCTCTGATGAGATTTCCTCCTAAAGAGAGATAATGAAGTCAGGGGTAGAAGACAGAAAGAGCAAGATGGGAGGGAAGAGAAAGAAAATAAAGATTAATCTCATGGCCCCTTCTTACACATAGGATAATTTACTCTCTGAATGCATGGGCGGTTTCTTTTTTGCCAAGCATAGATAATCAAAAAGGGGAGAGAGATTATCTCAGGCTGTCACTGGGGTGTTTTCAAGCACTAATCCTATGATTCAGATTTATCATCTGTTTTTACAACTAGAGCTTACCTTACTATGAGGACGGTAAATGCTTTCATGGGAAGAACACAAAAAGAAACCAGCTTAAAGAAACCAGGTTGTCTGCTCTGAGGGAAATGAAGTCTACACAAATGTGTGGGGGAGAAATAGAGCTGGCCAGTCACATGGAATAAGGATGTACCGAGAACATGGAACCTGCACAAACTAAAAACCTCAGCGTGTCTGGAGAAGAACAAGTTAGGGGCTCATAGACATGCTCTTGCTGAGTTTGCTAACAATCAAAGAAACCAAACCCAGGGAAGAGCTAGACCCTTACATGAATTGAACTCGAGAGCTACCAAGACTCCAAGACTGCTGCTAGGTTGGAATATTATAGAATGAAGTAGCAAGAGAGAGGGGAGTGGGAAATTACTTAATTTGTTGCAGAAATCTCAGGGTGACAACAGGGTGATGTACAATAAAGATGTGCAATGTGCTCAAAGAGAAAATGGGTAAACTGAAGAGTGGTTTGGGACATGACATCACTAGCATTTGAGGACTGATAGGTTGTAAGTCAGTATAAGGTACCAGTTTGTGTGATAAAGGATGCCAGGTAGTTTTTTGATGCCATGTATTGGCACAGAGGGCTCCAGATTTATATCTGGATGATACAAAGGCTGAACAGTTTTATGTAAGTGGGGATGTAAACCAAGGGGTGCTAAATAAGCATTTTAAATATATAGTTTCAAAGGCATATTGTGCTTAGAATTTACTGCAATGTGGTTGGTTAGCTCATTTGAATAGTGATAAATAAGGGGACCCTAGACACTTTGATATGATGTAGTCTGAGGACTGATTGGTTGTAGGTCAGGGAGAAGCCCAGCATAAGGTACAGGTTTGTGTGATCAGTGATGCCAGGTAGTTTTTGATGCTGTGTATTGGCACAGAGGGCTCCAGATTTGTATCTGGATGATGCAAATGCTGAACAGTTTTATGTAAGTGGGGATGTAAACCAAGGGGTGCTAAGTAAGCATTTTAAATATATAGCTTCAAAGGCATATTTTGCTTAGAATTTATTGCAATGTGGTTGGTTAGCTCATTTGAATAATAATAAATATTATTCAAGACACTTTGATGTGATGTGGTCTTTGGATCAGCAAAACCACGAGTCTTCATTTGATACATGTCCTTTTCCCATTATAAATACTGAATGATCTTTGTGTACTTTATAATTGGCACTATTCCCTCTTTTCACCATCTCTCAGAAGATAAAAAGTCACTTTTGCCATGGGAATCAAACTGACAGTGTAAGTTTGAATGTATGGAAATGTAACGACCATTGATTTCAATTATTTTGGTAGTATTCAGAGTGGTGCCATTGCTTTTTTGAGAACAAATATGTGATATAAGAAAATAGAATAACTTCTATGCATTTTGAATTTTAAAACAATTAAACATAGAACTAGATTTTCAATAGTCTAGATAAGTTTCTGTGACTGGAAAATCACAATGAGTCATTCTATCACAGCATGGATTAAATGACTACTGGTCATTAAAAAAAAAGTATTGGTTTTAGATAAAGTTAGCAGTGTGTAGAGAATTGCTAACTCTTAAGATGAGCATTGAGGTTCAGATTAGTTCTCCTAGACACCCAGCCATTAGTCTACCTCCAGGAAGAGGTGGCTTAGGTGAAGGTGAGGGCTCTTCCGAGTCCCAGCCTGTGACATTCCAGTGACATGTATATTAAGTTCTGGTGCATAGATGTCACCATTTGTGCTTTCCTGTAGGCCATAGAGTTTTTATTTTAACCAATGAGAAGGTGCCTTAGGCAGGCAAGGAAGGACAGAGACACATCTCCATACAGTGCGTATAAACGTTACCCCTACACTACACACAGGGTAAGCTGAAACTGGCTCAGTTTCACAGACAGCTTTTCACGATGCTTTGAGAAGATTTGGAGGTGGCCTGATTTGGTGTGAGAGATCCACCAGTCATTCTTAGTGTGTTGCGTGGCCCATGTGAGACTCTTAGAAGGCACCAATCCTCTCCCTTCACATTTACATTGCTTTGGGGGGAAAATATGCAGTTCTCAAAATGATAATTTGATTTCCTCAGAAATAGTTTCTCACCGGAAGATTTAACATTACTGACTTGGAAACCACTTATTAATGGAACTTATAGTTTGTGTGATAGTAAGCTTAAAGGAGATGGCTTGTCTTACAGCAAATCAGTAGGATAGTCACTCCTTCTTGGGACAACAAAACACACTTGTCAAGTGGGCTTAGGACCTGATTCTTCAGAACCTTTTCTTCTGCTATACACTTCTCGTTCCTTCCACTTGTGAGACTGAAACACTCCCTACTATGCTTGTGAGGCAACTTCTTTCCATTGATAAACTACAAGGACATAGTTTTGCTCATTGTCTGTTTCATACAGGTTGAAACTCTGATCTAGGACTGCAGGTCTTGGTAATCCAACATCAATGACCCACCTCCCCATTCTCTCCAGTCCACTTAGGTCAGACTTCCATTGTTCCTTGTCACTCATTCTTCCCTGGTGTGTGCCAGACACTGTGTGCTACATCTACTGCCATCCACTCCTGATGTGACACATGGCTCGGAATTCATGCTGTGACCTTTCTCTTCCATATCAGCCATCTACCCACCCACATTGAAGTCACTGAGACAGCTGGCAGAGATCAAAGCACCTACTTTCCTTTTCTAGTGTCTCAGGGTTTAAATATAAGTTCCCAAGTGAAAATTCCCATCCTATAAACCAAACGTGTAAGATGAGCGTTTCGATCTGTGAAGAATATCACCTGGTGAGAAGAATTAGCTCTGGTCTCCCAGCTGCCTCATACTTCCAGCATAGAACTGGAGGGGAAAAAAAATCACTCAACTCTCCAGGTTTTAGTGATTTGTTTTCTATGTGTAACAAGAATAAGTGTTGTCTAATCTTTTCAGCACTCTTGGGTCTCATGAAGCTGTAAGATGTTTGTCTTATTATGCAGAGGTGAGACTTTCAGTCGCATGAGACACCTAGAACAACTTTATGTCCAAGCAAAAGCAAGGACTTGGCGTCGCAGGAAGCAACTGTTCAACATCCTTCAGTGGGATAAAACCATGCAAGAAATACGAGGAGCCTCAGGTTCAACCCGGACAGCAATTGTGTGGTTCATAAAGGAGGGTGGGAAGGGCCCTTGTCTAAGTACAGAGCAAAGAAAGACTTGTGTTGGCGTCTGTAATACATATTTGTGTGTGTGCAGATGGTTCCACAAGGAAGCGACATAGAAGAAAGAATGAAAAAAAAATATACATAATGAAAAGTAATAGACAAAAACCTAAAAAGTTACATTAAAGGAAAAAGTAAACAACTTACAAGCATAAATTATTATAATTTTATTTTTAAATGATTTTTTTTGATGGGTACATGAGATGTAAGTCCAAAGTACTAAAGAGTTTGGGGTTGTGGTGTGGATCCATTGTATAGCGTGCTTGCTGAACCAGTCTCTGAGTTCGGATTCCTGCATTCACATTGAAAGCTGAGTGCTACAGCACCCATCTGTGATCTCATGATAGGGTAGAGAGAAGCAATTACAATGTTGAGCTCTGGGTTCAGTGAGAAACAAGCAACCGTGTGTGTGTGTGTGTGTGTGTGTGTGTGTGTGTGTGTGTGTGTGTGTGAGAGAGAGAGAGAGAGAGAGAGAGAGAGAGAGAGAGAGAGAGAGAGAGAGAGGTTATATACATATACAAAGTAAAAAGATAGGCCATGATTAAAGAAACTCAATGCCTAGCATCTACCTCTTCACACCCCATCCACAATGTGGAGAACAAACATATACACTCAAACATATTTATATGCACACACACTCCCATATACACAGTCATGCAAGCACAGGACACTAGATAAAATTAAATAAAAATTCCAGTTTGAGAGAATTATTCAGGACCTCAGACTTGGAAGAAGGAGGTGAAAATACCTACGTAAGACCATAATGGTAAAGAAAATAGAATATGCTTTATGAATAACTAAATTGAAACTACAGTGACATTCATGGTGAAAAATGATTTTGAGTGACCTAAGATAAAATTTCCAGAAATAAAACAACTGCTTATATGAGTCAGAGACTCTTAGATCATGGTAGGCTGTCGGGATTGGGCTCTCTGTATATTCCTTTCCGCACATCATTGCCTTGCAAATGTGACCTTCCATGTATATGAACATGTATGTGTTGGTCTGTGGGCACATGTGCACACTTGCTTTGGAGACAACTTTGAAATGCTAAAACATTCCTATTTTCTAGGTGTCTCTGCATTATTTTTTCTATGCCCCCTTCCTTTAAAGAGAAAAGTGTTCCCTGTCCCAGGCCCATGAACTTCCCAGATTCAGCTAGAAAGATGAAAGAAAGGGACCAACCAGGAAACTACTCCCTTTCTGTCTTGCTAACTTGGTCAGCCCTCTTCAGCTCTGCCAGTACCTGATCACAAACCTCTGATGCACTCCTGTGTCTCTGGGTTCTGTAAAATGGGGAGAGAATTCAGTGCTGGCCACGCCCTCCCTGTTCCTCCACTTCTGAGGAAGAAGCTAGCCTTTTGGTTTATGCTGCACGGAAGTAATAAGGGAGAGAGTGAGTGTCCCTGAATGGGTCATTATCACCACCACTGGGGCTCAAGGACCCTCTGGCAGGGCACAGAAAGATCATTAGAGCCAGAGGGTGGGACATGGAGCAACAACAGCTTTATTCCTTACACAGCGTGATTGTGAGCATTCACTCTAGTGAGCATTTTTGCACAAAATCTGCACAAGATTGTGCTCTCAGCACTTCACCATGTCTGACTAGGGGAAGCTGCCCCTGTGGTCTTTCCCTGCCTGGAGGACTGTGGGACACCACAGCTGTTGGGGGAAAGGGTGTCATTTCCTCAGCGGTGTAGCCACCCATATGTTGCCCGTTCTGCACAAAATAACTTCACTGAAACCAGAAACTCATACCCAAAGGCGTGCAGGTGTGAGAGGGCCCTGCCGAGAAGACCTCCAGCAAGAGAGGGTGGAAATGGGAGAGGAGAGCAAGTTTTATAAACAACTAAAACTCCTTATATAAATGCATGAAACTGTAAAAAATAAAGAATACATGAAGTAGGTTTTATGGCCTTTTCTACTCAACAGCCTGGCTTCCATGCCTGTTTTGGCACTCCAGACCTTTACCAGCTTCATTATTTTCTTTTTTTAATTCAATACTTAGCACCTACATTTTAGCATGGAATTACACAGCATATTATTGTGTTTTTCTTTATTTGAAAAAATCTATACAAGACAATCGCTGGCACATAGTAAATACTCGCTCAATACCACTGATTGAATGTCTTCTAAAACCATGAGGCTGGGGAAAGAATAAATGGCTCAGATGACTTGCAGATATTCAGTCAACTCCAGCTAATGAGAAGATCCACACACTATACATAATTAAATTAGATCCCATGGATTTTGTTTATCTTGTCATTAGAGAAGAGACTCAGATGTGCTCCTTTCTCTGACCCTATGCTAATTGGAGAAGCACAGAGAGGTGTGGATCAAGGATGGGTAGATGACCGCCTATTCAAAATGAGATCGTGGGGGTTGGGGAGAAAAGCAGAATTTCTCACATGCTGACTTTCAAGGCTCCCAACAAGGTACACACTGCCTGAACACACTTGACTTGCCAATAGAAGTGTGAATTTCTACTAGCGTTTTTGGTAACGTTATAAAAAAAAAAAAAAACACATTCTTGTGATGAGAAAAATTCAAAGTAGGTTGTGACTAACATACAGTAGAGTTAGTTAACCCACCTCTGTTTCACGATCGTAACCAAGCTGATGCCTCATTAAAACTGAGACAATGGTCTGAGGTGTGTATTAAGAATAGGAAAATCCTGTACTGCCCCTAAAACTGGTGTTTAGTCCGTTTTCTTGTTAAAGAGAGTTACTTAGGCTTCATCCTCTAGCTGTTTCTAGAACTAGGCTTGTTTGCTGTTGTTTCTTTTCGGCATCTGGCACTGGGATACATCTAGTTGTATCCCTGGTCACGGAAACTCGATAGCTGATATTGGCTTCTATCCAAGCAGAAATCAATCAACTTGTGCAAACCAAGTATGGCTCTTTTTTTTTTTTTTTTTTGCCCTACAATACCAGTGTTATTTTTGTTTCATTTAGTAGATACGTGAATACTTATGCTGATATTGATTCTGGTATCTTAATATCTTTAATAATAAGCCTTGTTCTGTGACTGGAGCCTAGAAATACCATATATTGCTCTGCGACTTCAGAGTTCGTCTGAGGATGTGAGGTCCTCAGACATATTTTCCAAGTCTGTCTTCTGTTGCTGTCATATTATTTGCATGGATTCTTTGTTTTAAAGATTTATGTTTGTTTTTTTATGTTTCTGGCTATTTTTGCCAGCATGTATGTCTGTGTCCTGTATACATGTCGCGCCTGTGGAGAGCAGAGGAGATGTACATGCCTTGGAACTTGAGGGACAGGTACTCGTGAGCTGCTGTATGGGTGCCAGGAGCGGAATCCAGGTCTTCTGCAGGAGTAAGAAACCCTTTTAAAGACAGTGCCATCTCTGCAGTGCCCACAGGAAGTTCTTTAGAAATAAAAGTTATAGGACAGCAGTGGGCTTCCCTCTTGCGGTTTACAGGTGGACTCCAGCTGAGAAGAGTGAGGAGGAGAGCAGTTATCTTAGACCTTCATTTTGGTTAAAATGGCCACCGAGTGCTTTCTTTCAGATGCTCTTTGATTAAAATTATTTAGAAAGCTCATTTGTCCACAACATCGTTTTACAAATTTTTCAAAATTATATCTCTTCAGTCCATTTCTAAGTTTGGTTTTTGAGGCAGAAGTAGCTCATTTATTGAATGTATGAATATAAAAAGATGCTGAAATGGCCTTCATTTGCCCTGGTGCTAATGTATTCATGTGTCACAGGAGAGAAGCCCAGAGGACTCTGGCTCTAGGTCATTCTAGATGAGCAAGGAATTTGCTTTGCATAGAAATATTTTGAGAGGCATTCTTACATTCTGAGATATCTGAAACTGTGTCTCACATAGCACATAATGTGAACTTTAAAATGTCTTTTGATCAGTGTTTATTATTTAATTATGCTGTTTCCTAACCTACCACTCTAATTTGGCTTCTGTTGCTATGAAAAAACATCATCAATGAAAGTAGTTTAGAGAAGCACGGCTTGATTTTCTCTTACAATCCAGAATGCAGGCCACCATTTGAGGGACCTCAAAGCAGGAACCAAAGATCTTGTCATATCACTGCCACACTCAAGAGCAGAGAGAATAAATGCACCCTTCCTTGCTTGCCCCTGCTTAGGACTTAACCAGATTTCTTATACAGCCCTGGATGAGTCCAGTCCTTGAAATGGTATCCATTGATGGACTTGATCTTTTCTGCATCAATTAAACATTTACTATGGACACACGCACAGGCCAGCCTGCTC
>JADRCD010235769.1:12106-29455 GCA_019843815.1 Montemys delectorum
AAAAAAAATTAACAACTTTACCTTTCAACATTTAACTGGCTCTTACATGCAAGGCCAGAACCATACAGTACCTTATCCCACTAAAGAGGGTTTGCATTCTTAGACAGTGAACAGTAAAGGTTGGCTTTCTAAGTGGAAAAAGGCTGACAGAACCAAAGAGAATAAAAAGTTGCAAAGCCCTGGCAGAGTCACGTGGGTAAGATAGAGAGAGCACCTATTTGCCCTTCTGGTTAGCCTGGAATGTCTTGCGTCTTGTAGGCAGAGCTGACGACAACTTTTAGACCAAGGACTTTGGTCCTCTTTGGTCTGATCTGCTGTGGGTGGAGGCAAGACCAACACCATGTCTTTCTATAAACAGTGTTTAGCGTGATAAAAGCTATTAAAGTGTCTGTTACTTTAAGATGTTCATAAAAAAAATCAAATCTATATTTCTTCTATTGGAATGTTTAAAATCATATATGTATATATATCCCAATTCTATTTATAACTGTTGAAAGTAATTTTAAAGAATGATAAGACAAGACGGTTCTTTGACTAAAGGAAAATTTAGTTAATAAATGCTTTTATGAAAATAAATGCTCCTGCGTTTATGAAAAATACTTTAGATTTCTAGTGAGAAAGTTTAATCAACTTTGTAAGATTGGCCTTTCATTGCTTGGTGTTAGAGTTATTTTGCTTGGAATAGTTTGAAAAACAGCCCGAAGAGAACCTTGTTAAATCCATGACCTCAGGTTAACTGAAGCAGAAGATAAAGAGAGTTTGGTGCGTAGGAATGATTCCAAGAAAATTAATCATTGTTTATCTGATGATAATGAACTAGAAGTAAGAAGAGATACACTCCTGCTATGGTCATGGCCGAAGATCATGTTATTGTGTGGTTAGCTGCAGATATATTTAACATTAATATATGCCTCATAAATCAAATGGCAATAACTTTTTAACTTATTTATTTTGAAGATGTCTCATAAAAGAGTCATCCGGAAAGTCATGCTTTTTGTCATGTGAATAAAAATGGCCATACCCTTATAAACTGTTTAAAAAGTTATACTTAATGCCTGTTATTATAATAAATAACAATTGTTTATACTTAATGCCTTTTATTAGGCAAAATGTGGACTACATTAGTTTTATGATTATTTAAAAGTTCATTTTACTTTCGATCTGACTTCTAAAATTAATTTTAATTTGTTAACCTTTATAATAATTTGTTGATAGTTTAAAAATAAATACAATGCTTCAAAAATTCAATGATATTCTTAGCTCCTTTTGGCCAAAAGGCAGTCTTCCAAATATAAATGTTTTAATTTTCCTAACACATTTAACATTGGATTCTATAAAGGCACATTTTAGCATACCAAGATTAAAGTCTCAATAGTTTGTTGTTGACATAAAGAAAGAATTGTCCCTCAGATTCTCAGTTTTTGTGGTCAGATTGTTATGAGAAAGTTGGCATTCTAGATTTTTAATTTTTTAATATATGAAGTGAGGATTCTATTTATATGTGGACATTAATAAATGGTATACTGCAACTGCCAAACCAAGTGTCCAGGGACTCTGCTATCATTGCCCCTTTATATATTTTGAAGTTTAGATATCTCAAATATAAGTCACTGCACTGCACAATACACAAAAAATAGAGCCAATATTAGCTAAATATCGTGACACTGACACTAGCTAGCTCTGCTAGAAACCAAATGTGTCAAAGACAACAACAAATGTAAACAAATCTGTCTGGTCCTCAAATAACCTATAAAATCGGGATTTGATGTCTTTTCTGTTTTGCTGGAGAGTTTTGTGAACAGTTTCAGTATTTTTAGCAGTGCTTTCATGTTGACTGTATTTCCTGAGTGACTTCTTCAAATGCAGGAGCCTTTAGAGTTAAGCTTTGTGGACATAAATGAAGGCATGAGCCTAGATGAGACACAACAAAGAAGAAGTTGTCAGTCTCCAGCAATCTGATGAGATCCCTTCCTTTTTGAACGAGCCAAAAAAGCCAAAGGCTCATGAGGCCTAAAAACATTTGTTTTCTGCAGAATAGTTTTTCATAATCATACCTACACGAGACATACTTTTATCCTTCCTCTCGTCTTCAGACAATCATTGTTTTTAAGACACTGAGATATAATCACCTCTTTTTAGTAAATATAGAAGAAGAAATGTATTGTTCTACTGATTAAACTGTGTGTGAACAGTGAAAGAACGAATTATGCTTAATCTTGAGATATCTCTCTTTGGGGCTCTGAATGGCAGGAGACTAGTTCTCTAAATGCTTTTGTAATTACAATACTGTCGTAATGACTCAACAAAATCATTGTATTCGTGGAAGTATCAAAACCATCCTAAAGTCATCTTAATCTAACTTACTTTTCTTTAAAAATTATGTAGTATTTTTCATGAGTCACATAAGGACACATCAGTCCTAAGTGTTTCTTACGTGTAAATGAAATCGGCTCCTGAAGGTCAGCCTTAGAGACTTGCCATTTTCTGTCATGCTGTGTGAGAGCTATGTCAGAAATCAGTCTCTTGTTAACTGGAATAAAGTTCAGATATTTGCAGATAAGTATATTTTCTGGAGCATAATGAGAATTTTAAAGTTCTTTTTCAGGAACAGATAAATAATAATTTCCTTGGAACACAATGACAAAAACTAACCCTTTAAAGCCATGAAGGTACTTTTTTATTCCTGCTGTTAAGTTTAATATCTTGCCTTGGTTTTAGGGCTTTCTCTGACTTTATATATTTTATCTAGATTCAAACCGGGCACGTCTGCTAGCTTAGGCATGCCTATGCCACCGCTGTGTCCCTGGTGAGACTGTTTTTCAGTCTGTTAATGGTTAATCCTGTGAGTATGTGTGATGTGAAGGATCACATAAGGGGTTTGCTTGCTTTTCAGGCCTTACTGGGGAAATAAGCTCGGGAAACAGGGATAAAGGAGCGCTTAGACTATCAGCTACACTTATCCTCAACCTTCCTGGGTAGATTTTATATGGAAATAAATAGCAAACAGTATTCTTTTTAATTTTGTGTTTCAGGGTGCTGCTGATACAACAGTAACCTTCCACAAAAAGAGTCCTTGCTAGGTACTATACAACTACTGATTAATGTGTTATTTTGTTTCTTCCTGAACACAGACTTCCTACCACTGTGCACATTATAGTGCAGAAGTTAACAGTATCCTGGAAGGCAATGTAGAAGAATTTGTCAGCTTCCCTTGACTTCCTGTTCACACCTGCAGCTTTTAGGTTTCTCTACTTAACTATCTGTTCAGACTGAAAACTTCTCTAGCTCCTTGGGTCCTTTCTCTAGCTCCTTCATTGGGGACCCTGTACTCAGGATGACTGTGAGCCTCTACTTCTGTATTAGTCAGGTACTGTCAGAGCCTCTCCGGAGATAGCTATATCAGGCTAGAGTGCCCTTCCTTCAGTCTCTGCTCCATAGTTAGTCTCTGCAACTCCTTCCATGGGTACTTTGTTCCCCCTTTTAAGAAGGAATGAAGTATCCACATTTTGGTCTTCCTTCTCCTTGAGTTTCTTGTGATTTGTGGATTGTACTTTGTGTATTCTGATCTTCTAGGCTAATATCCACTTATCAGAGAGTGCATACCATGTGTGTTCTTTTGTGATTGGGTTACCTCACTCAGGATGATATTCTCTAATGGTTCCAGCAGCATATGTATAGCAGAGGATGGCCAAGTCGGTCATCAATGGGAGGAGAGGCCCTTGGCCCTGTGAAGGTTCTATGCCCCAGTGTAGGGGAATGCCAGGGCCAGTAAGCAAGAGAGGGTGGGGTGGTGAGTAAGGGGAGAGGAGAGGGAACAGGGGTTTGTTCTTGTTGTTTTTTGTTTTTTATTTTTTTTTGGAGAGGAAACTGGGAAAGGAGATATCATATGACATGTAAATAAAGAAAATATCTAATAAAAAGAAAAAAGAAAACTTCTCTAGAATATTCCCAGCATATTGAGAGCACGTGGCAAATGGAGGGCACACTTTCATCTTTGGTATGACTGGGTAGACGGGGACCTAATGAGTTTTGTCCCTTTGTTAAACTTGCTCTCTTGATGCACATACAGAACAGAGATGTTGATGGTAACTACTGGCAACAGCAGCAGCATCCATCAGAAGCAGGAGTGTGTCACAGAGTGCCTGACTCATCTCTGTAGGTGGGCTAACTTTCATGTAGTTGCTTAAGGTCAGATCGTAGCTCTGCCTCATGCGTCTTTCTCCTGATTCCCACCTTCACAATCTCTCCCTGAGCACTGTTCAGGTGTATGTCCAGAGAGTCACTATACCTTCCAACCACCTCTCTGAATTCCACTAGTACCTCTTTCAAATGATTTTCCCCATAGTGGATCTTTTCCCCAAACCTACACCCTCTTGGCATCTCTCCATATCCCTTACAGTAAACATTGCTTTTCACTCGGGGTTCTTACTTGTCTACCCACCTACAGTAAAAGATGGGAGAGAAGGTGGAATTATTGAAGGACAGTGCTTAGTTCTGTGATGAGTGTAGGTGTATGTAGATGTCACTGATGACTAAGAAGAGATGGATTTCTGCAGAGAAGTTAAATTTGTCGCTTTGACTTCTTAGGTACTTGGTTGCCTCTGCCGCTCTGGGAATCTGTGTTTGGAGACATGTCATTGTAATTGACACAGAGAAAAAAAGATTGTCTTATAGAGTCAGGTGGGAACGTATTAGGGTGTTTCAGGTCTGAGAGAATGAACACGATAGGTAGTTAACCAATATGAAGTGGATAGTCAGAAAAACCAAGAATCGAAGGTTTTGTGATTAAAAAGAAATTGAAGAAATGATCGGGCTCTGTGATTAAGAAAGAAGATATTTAAGGGGGAAGTGATCCTTCAGCAGTGTTAGACATTATTAAAGCATCGGGAAAAATGAAACATTGACAAGCAAGAGGTCTCAAGAGGCAGTAACAAGAGGATTCTCTGTGGTCACTGTGGTGGCCATTAGCCACATGTGGCTGTTCAAGTTAATTTACACTAATTCAAATGTATTAAAATCTCTCCGTCGTACCCGTCTATTTCAAGGATACGGGAGGCCTCATGGGTGAGTGTCTAGCGTATTGAAGGATGCAGAAAAGGGGATCATTACATTCTTTGCTGCAGATCTGTGAGTGACTGTACCTGCATGAGACAGGCACAGGCTCTGTGTGGCTCCATCTTCCCTTGCCCCGTCAGACCTCTTTTTTTTCCAACAAAAGGGCATAATAAGGAAAGATGAAGATGGGATCTCCTGGGCAGTGACTCAGTGTACTAATACGAAGTTATCCGTCCTAGGAGCAAGGGAAATACAGAGTGGTTTCGGAGCAGAGAAGTGGAAAGGGGCTGTCGGGAACCATGCTTCTGCGAGCATTGAGAGTGTCTATTACAAACTCTTACTGTTAATTCTGTATCATTACAATTAGTTGCTTTCTGCAGGGACTCGTACAGTCAATCAAAGGACTAGAAATGTGAAACTTTGTGTAGTGTAGCCAGGTTTTCCTTAGCAACTACTATGTCTATACGGGGACAGTGTGTATGACTCAGAAAAAAATCCTCATTTTCATCTTTTTGAAAAAGAGTTCAGTTGAGAAAACAGACTGGCAGGTGTACGAACCAAAGAGGAAGGCTAACATTTTATCATAGTGACCAATTAAAAAAAAAAAAAAACCTCACACACTCAGCCTGCACCCCAGTCAGCATCTGCCACTACTGTGGCAGCGTTTCCCAGCTGTAGTAGAATAGCAGTTTGCTGAAGAACAAGACTGTGGTTTATCTCAGATATTACCACGGAGCACAGTGTGCCTACATTTACCGTTCAATAAGAATGGTTTCCAAATGGCATGTTGAAATGAGTTGATGATTTCATTAAGTGCAGGCAAACAACTTCCTTTGATCACATTGTTTCTTATAATTGAATTCCATTTCTGGCTGTTCTCACCCTGGGCTATCAGGTCATTAAAGAAAGGGTAGGCGCATCTCTGCTTTACTCTGTAGTGTCCTGCCCAGTTTCACAAGTTATTAGGCACCAAGTAGGTCCAGATTGGGCTGAATTAAATCCTGCATGATTGCTGCAGAATCACTTCCAAGTGAGCAGCATTCTTGGGTCTGTTTTCTTGGTATGTGATATTATGATTCTCTTCCCTGTCATCTCTCTTGAGTGCGCAAATAGAAACTAATAAAGTTTTAGCTCTTCTCCTTTATAGTCTTCCCACGTAAACGTCATCCTGCTTACGTCAGCTAGGCGAGGCAGTAATTGGGAGAGGTTGTTTAGAATTTTTAGTGCTGTTCCACTCACTCTGAGGGTTCACCTAATAAGAACCAGTGCTTTAAAAAGAAGATTGGGGGCTAGGAAAGTGGCTCAGCAGTTAACAGCACACACTGCCCTGCCAAAGGACCCAAACTCTGTTCCCAGCACTCATATCCCCCAGATCACCTGGAGCACCATACGGTATCTGACAGCTTCTCTGGCTTCCACTATCCCCTGCACGAATATAAGCAGAGCCATGTACATGCATGTAATTAGAAATAAAATAAATATTAAAGAAAACTAATGACCACAACATTTATAGATTAAAAGATGACACACATTGTCATTTACAAAAAAAAGAGCGACTTAAAAAAGGTTTTGGTAGACTCACTTATATTTATTCCTTGTGCAAAGAACTTTCAGTTTTAATGAATTAACTGACATAGCTTATTAATAAAAATGATGCACAATGAAGAGCAAAACCTTTTCTTTTAGCTGATAGCTGCCTGGAAACTTTAGCATGAGTTAGAAAGGGAGAGTGATATAGGGTTGAAGTTTCCTCTGGTCCTTCTTTGGAGAAGAGATTCGTAACTCAACCAGCCTTCCATGAGGATCGACTCAGAAAATTTGACACTTAACTTGATAGTTGTCAGTTCACAGAGGGCAGTGTGCAAAGTCCCTAAGACTACAGTCTAGGGGTGAGACATGAAAGACCTGGGAGACTCCTCAGGAAAGTCCAGGGCTGGTTCCTGGAGCACATGGGCGTGGCCTTGGTCTCCTGCTTTTACTTTTTAACTATGTAAATGATAATTGGTGTTAATGTGGAAAGCATAGCTTCTGGTTAAAATTTTACCAACATACTTACAAGGTAGAACATGAACATGTTCAAAACAGAGATTTTTTTTTCTTATTTTAATCATCGAGCCTTCAAAAATCTAAATTTTGATGTAAATGTTCTATTTTCACTACACTCTCAACAGATGATATAAAATTACTTATGTATCCTCCCTTCAATTAAATATTCTAACCTGTAAAATCAAGTTCTACCTGTGATCGAACAGACATTGATTGAGAGCAAGAATCTCACAATGTAGTTCGAAACATATTTCTGTATCATTTACTAAATTCACTTGAAAGAAATGGTGGGAGCTTTGAACTTCAGCTTCAATCCCTTCAACCCAAACACATCTGTTATCATAGACTTATTGCTGTGATCTGACTTTATACACTGGATTGCTTTATTTGTAATTTCATTCCAGTCTCTGTGTCACGATCTTCGGTGTAGCCATAATTTGTCTGAAATATCAAAAATGTGAAAGTAAAATACCACAAGAAGGTGAGTGATTTAGGGAGACCAAGTTCTAAAAACTCAAAAACAACAAAATGTCTCTAAAATGTCAGGGTACTATTAACTTAGGAGCCTGGCTTCAGAAGTTTATTTGAGGTGTCCGTGGTCAGGAGATAGTCAGACTAAGTTTGATAAGTGAGCCAGGTAAGGCAAGAGGGAGCTGAGCTATTGTGCACTCACCCCCACCCCCACACCCCTACACCCCCAGAACCTGTTCCTTGAAAGAGTCACAAAGGCAAAAGTGAAATCCCATCAGGTCCTTAGTTTCTATTTAGGTTTGTCTGACTGTCTTCTTGTGCTGTTTTCTGAGATGCTGTCTCTTTCTGTAGCCCATATGTGTTCTAAACTCACTTTCTGCACCTTGGCGATCTGAAGAGCAGGTACCACAGGTATGCAGCCACTGACATTCAGTGAAGAAAGCCCTGAGCTTCAGGCTTCTCTCATTTTTAGGACAAATCAAGCTGTTTATTTCAGGTCCTGCTAATGAGACAATCCCGTTACTTGTTTATTTCTCTGGTGGTAAGTAGAGAAAGTTAATGTTGCCATATTGTTTTCTACTCTCTGTTATCACGCCTAAGTAAGGGCTGAAAGAACATTCATGATCCTGTCTCAGCATCAGAACCAGATTTCTACTGTGCAGTGAATTGGATGCCGAGGCGATATGGAACATTGTTAGCTTTCTTGGCAGGAATTTTACAGACATATTGACAAATTACAATATTGCTGGGTTTTGGGATTGGTTGGTCATTGGCTCTATTCTGTTGTGGGGTAAATTGGTTGAAACTGGTTTCAGCAATTCTCACTAACTTCTGCTAATGAGATAAAATAATTATTTTGCTGATTTAAGCTTTATGGAAATTTTAGTGAAAATCTCTTTAAATATTATTCTATAGAAAATACTACTTGTGATGTTGTAAGCTAAATAAAATTTTTGTGAATTTTGTCTTTGTAAGTAATAACTTATAAATTTGCATAGCAAAAATGCCATAGTGCCTCTCTACTTTCATTTCTACAACATACTTAATTTCTGCTGAATTTTGGCTTTGCAGTGACCAAAAAGTTGAACCCCTCCAGAGAGCATTTAAGGGTATTAATAATTGCTAGCAGATGCATTTAAAAGATTCTAATCTATTTTAGATACAGAAGATTTTTACATATCAAGATTACTTAAATTAGATTCATGCTTTTATTTTTATGGTAATATTAAACCAGGGAATCTGTTAATTATACTGCCTATTCTTTCTAAAAGCACGAAACCTATTTTCCTTTTAAATAGATCATAGTAGTTTTCCATCCCATGGGAAGTCATCTAAATTTTTGATTAAAAATGCAAACAAAACAAAAGAAAACCAAATCCAAAATGAGAAAACCTTTACCCTTTTAGAACAGCCAAGAATCTGGTCTTTGAGGAAACTGTCATTGGGAGAGCAACCCTGCTCGAACACCTACAGAAGAAAAGCCCCAAGGGCCCCTCAGTGTAGCACTCACCTAATTTTAGATACACATTTTACCGTACACTTGCTATACTTTCCTGCTTCTTGGTTGATCCTGAATAGCAAGTTCATAAGTAACTCGGGGAGTCAGGATCTGGAAGCAGCAGGCAGGCATGGAACGTGCATCTCTGGTTGGAAGCTTCTCTGCATAAGAAATAAAAAATCGTGTGAGCACGAGTACGACGTGTGTGTGTGTGTGTGTGTGTGTGTGTGTGTGTGTGTGTGTGTGTGCGTGTGCATGTGTGTTCACCTGTACGTGCAGTTGCCTGTGGATGCATGCCCTTAGCCTGACGGGGACATTGCTCTGTTGTTGGATCACAGATCCTTTAGCCACTCCTTTCCCAGCAACCAGCCACACCCTTGCAGTTTTTCTTCCTGGACATAGGATTGATAAGCAAAAATATTGTGACCTTAGAACTCTCGAAAGGAGTTGTGTCTTGTCCCTCCCCTGAAGCTATGTGCAGGCTACGCTTCCTCTGATGGGAAGAACAGCCTTGAGTTGTATGTGTTATCTCTCTTCTTGGTGACTCCTGGCCTTAGGCTCGATCACATGCTATGCAACACGCCCTTTTGAAAAAAAATGTAAGTCCAAGAAATTTCACCTTGTTTCTTTTGAACAAAGTCTTTTGCTTTAGGAACCTCACACTGTATACATGGCAGGTCCCTCTCCAACTCTTTTCCCTCTATAGTGCCCTTCATGGCTGCCTGGATCCAATGTGTTGTAATTCTCCTAATGATGTTCTGAAAGGCACACATCAGCATCTTTTCTCCAAACCTACCACTTATAATCATTCATGTCCTGCTCTGTGACTGTCCATTTTACTCCTATGACATGAGGTTTCATACTAAATACAAACCTTGACATTTTGTCTAGCCTGACTGTCACATGAATTTCCAGGATCTGTCTGCCTCTGTCCACCAATGTTGCTATAACAGGGACATGTGCTCATTATACCTGGCTCTTGAGTGGGGTAGGGTCAGTGATTCGAACTCAGAGCCTCATTATTGTTCAGCAGATATTCTTATTCACTGAGCCATTTTTTTCTGGCCCCAGAAATAGTCCTTTTAATAATTTTTTATTCTTTGAAATTATAATTATCAGAAGGCATCCTGAAAGCTTCAAGTGAGGAATGCATCCAGTAGTCCTACCCAGCTACAGTTTCTCGGAACCACAGCAGCCAATAGGTAGGATAAGAAGCCAATAGTGGCATGCACATCTTGGTAGTAACCAACAGCTCTCTATTTGGAATATTTTATAAAAAATCTTTTGCTTAAACCTAATGATTCTTCAAAGTATAAGACCATAAACCAAAGAAAAAAATCCTTTTAAACTCTTAGTTCAGTCTTAGTCTGCACATAAATCTGAATGAACATGTTGAAAATTTTAATATTTGTATGTCTGGAAAATAAATTCTAAGTTCACAAAGCATTTGTGGTTCTAAGAATCTTATGAAGCTATAAATAAACAAAATACTTCCCAACTGTGTGGATCTCTTTGGAATTGTTCATGAATGCCCACACATACCAACCTTGCAGTTTTTTAGGTTTCAGACCAAATCTCTCAATGTCAATAGATCTTCCATGAACACCCCATCCAAATAGCTACATTGCATGGGACTCTGGGGTTCCTTACCTCCCCTTATAATTTTTCTATAGAGCAGTTAATCTGGAAGCTGGGAAGATAGCTTAAGCACTCAAAGTACTTTCATAGGAATTAGTGACACGAAAGGAGGGCCTGAATTTAATAGCCAGCACTCATGTTAAAGAAACAAAAGCCAGGCTTGGTAGTACACAGCCGTAATCTGAGCCCTGGAAATTGGGAAACTGGAGGATCTGTGGGGCTCACTGGGTAGCCACTTGAGCCAAACTGTTACTCTTAAGGTTCACTGAGAACCTAATGACAAGAAGTAAACATGGAGAATCATCATGGAACCCAACTGACATTGACTTCTGACCACCACACATGTCCACATATGTTCACACATGCACATATGAACACACACACACACACACACACACACACACACACACAATGGTAAATCTGGTGTTACTATAGAGGAAAGACTCTAAAATCCTTGAGATCCAAGGACCAACGCACAAATTAATTAGTCCAAGGAAATTATCAACAGCATCCAGAACAAACATTTTCTTGATAATTTAGATATGAAAAAAAAAAAAACACTTTAGAATAAGTTGAGCTCTTCTTTCTCCATTCCATTTTATTTTACCTACTTAAAATAGTTCCATGTCATGTCCAAATGCAAAAGTACTTTTTATGGAAGAAATACTAAATTTTTAAGGTTAAATTTTATGTCTATATGAGTCCTGTAGGAAAAAAAAAAGGTTTCGCCCTTCTTTTATTAAACTCTGTGTAATTTTATGTGATCATCCATATTGAATGCATTTTCCATTATGAATAGAAGCTATGGAATAGGTAATTTAGTTAAATTTACTTGAAGTTCATGCTTTTCCAAAACAGGCAAAAGTCCATATAATGCTGATGATCCTTTAAGACTCTAAGATTCATGAGCGCTCCCAATTAATACGGCCCTGGATTTGAAGGTGAATGGTACATGCCAGTGGAGTTAGTATTATTTTATAGTGAGGTTCTTTGTGATAGCTAAAATAGTAAGAGAAGTAGTAATGCAACTCAAGTAACCATTTATAAACATCTTTTGGTGAGAGAGAAAGCTCTTGCTTGAGAAAAAAAATATAACAGCGGTTTGTGTTCAGTATTTATTCTGTGTGATCTGGCTCCCACTATGGCAGAGAGTAATGTGTGAGAGTTACTAGATGAAGTTCAGGCGAAGGTAAACTAATACACAAGAACAAAAGTAGTTTTGGGTATTGTCCCAGGAACTCTTAGCATTTTTCTTTTATCTTTAGTTGTGTGTATCTGTAATTCTAGCACTCAAAAGGCTGAGACATTCACCCGTATATCAATGGATGTCATATGATAGTGAAATGTCTGGAAGAGAATATTACAGCATCCGTCTAGGAGCAAATGAGATTTCTTATTTCCACCTGAGTTGCATCCATGATATATGCATTACTTATAGAAAACACTCTGAAAACCCCTGTATGCTAGAGGTATTTTACAGTCTACTCATTGTCGATGATCTTTTGTTTGGAATGTACTTTGTTCAAAATAAGGGAAGATATGTTAGCATTATGGGAAAGTGTTTTGTTTCTGATAAAATTTGTGATGATAAATATTTTGAGTCTTTGTTCTTATAAATAGTGCTCCTTCAGCACATGGGCAAACAGGCATTCCAGAAAGCTACTTTACAACAGAAAAACAATACAGACTTTTCCATACTCCTTTATGTTCTACTTAACTCTTTCCCCCAATTAACAAAATCTCACAGACTTATTATGAGCACGTAAATACAAGTTCCCCTACCATACTATGCTGACTGAGATCAAGAGTCACATATGGACTGATAAATTACTCCGTGGTTAAGAGTACTTAATGATTTTCTAAAGGATAAGTGTTCAGTTCCCAGGACCTGTGTGGAAGTTTGTAACTCAAGTTCTGATATGATGCCCTCTTTTGGCGTCCACAGGTACTGTACACATATGGTTCCCACATACATTTCAGGCGAAGCATCCACACACATGAAAAGAAAATAAAGTAAGTCTTTTAAAATAAGGTCACCATGAACTTTTATAACAAAAACATAGTTGCCTCAATCCTTAAACAACGTAGCTGAAAGAATAAAAGCAAACAAAACAAAGTACAGACAATTCATTCTCAGAGACTCTATGAGACTCAGGAGGTGGCACCTAGATCACCTCGGAGGTGAGCGCCTAAAGTGCTCGCTGTGTAAGCATGAGAAACTGAATTCAGATGTCCCAGTGACCAGGTAAAACTTGGGCATTGTACCTTGTACATGTCTGTAAGTCCAGCACCAGAGGTAGCATGGAGACAAGTAGATTTTGAGGTGTTGTTGAGTTTTTTGAACCCAAACAGCAAGCTCCAGGTTCAGTAGAAGACCCCACATTAAAAATTAAGACAGATGGCTTCAGGGGAGGATACCCAAGGGCATGTGTGCTTACATACATACACACACACACACACACACACACACACACACACACAACACAACACAACACACTTCTAAAATATTAATGCCTCAAGAAGAAAAAGAATTATCCCCAAAGGGCAATCTGAAAAGTCAAAAGAATGAAGAAAATTGTTGGTACATGTTTCATATTGTCACACATGTCATTTCTTTCTAAAAATACTACTTCTTGTTTTGCTAACATTTGATTCATTAGTTTGTTTCGAGGGACAGCACTAAAGTACTAAACTTCATAGTGGGAGTTAGCCACTAGAGGGTACAATAAATGAGTGCCAAAACTAGTATAAAGAAAAATAAATAAATAAAAACAAAAAAGCAGTTCTCTTTATTTTTTTTATTTCCTAATTCAAAAACGAGTGGAAATAAATAGAAGCACAAAGTAGAATGCAAAAAGATAGCCAAAATGAATTCAAGTGTCATAGATAGTAATGGAGGTAAATGAATGCAGTAAGAAGAGTTCTGGTTGACCCCTAAGAGTCCTATCTGCTTGAGCCCAGGGCACTTGCCATGAATAATCACTAGAACGTAAATCTGCTGGATGTGATACCTCTGGGTACATTATGTTCAAAAGCACAGTTGACTTTAAGAAAAGCCTGAGTATGCCTTCTAACAGACACGAGATGTCCCTTGCTAGTCATAAGGAAGGTCTTAGAAGGAACAAGTTGTAAAAAGTCAAATCTGGGAATGTATAAGCCTAGGCTGTTCAAGTGCAATGAGCCCGAGCCGCCAGAGCAGCCAGAGGCCAGCGAGGCTGAAATCTGGGCCAACGTTCCTTTCCTGAGAGATGGATTTTTGTTATTGGCTTAAGCCAATAGGAGTGTTACAGTTTGTCTCTCAGTAAGACAAAATTAATCACAAAAGACAAAGGACAGAGAGCAGAATTTTAATTTAAGTTTAATTATGTATATTTTTCAAGGAAAACATCTAGATATAAGAAGTTGAAAATAGAAGATCAGTGACCATCCTTGACTTAGTCATAACTTTTTGTCTCACAGCATTCATATTTTAGTACAAAAAGCACAATTACAGAGGGAGAAATATTTCACAGTCATGTATTAGGTCAACGTAATGAGTGTAAACTCACCAACAACTAAGAATCATACAACAGAACATAAAGCAAGATTAAGTGAACTTGAAGTATTGAAATTCCTTCTACATGAAAGTATATTTCATTTCACATTCTCTCTTACTGAGTTCAGCTCTATACTGCCAGTGTAAGGGAATGCCAGGACAGGGAAGCGGGAGTGGGTGGGTTGATGAACAGGGGGAGGGGGAATGGGATAGGGAGTTTTTGGAGGGGAAACCAGCAAAGGTGATAACATTTGAAGTGTAAATAAAGAAAATATCTAATAAAAAAATTAGCGGCAATACACAGAATCAACATGCACAGAACCCCGAATCAAGTAACTTAGAAAAAATATCCTTTTAAAGACTTGCAAAGACTTTTAAAGACTTGTTGTAAAACTGAGACAAAAATATATGCCAGGAAGTAAACGTCATCCGCCTTCTAAAATTTCCCTGTCATAGTGCACGTTTTTAACCTCTTCATTTAACAAGAAGACAATACCATTAAAAACCTTACACTGAGATTTAACAGCTTTAGAGATTACTTCTAAGACAGATAAAAAATTATAATGGAAAATTTGAAGATAAAGAACAAGATAAAATATTATGTATCAAAGTTGGTTTGGTGCCATATAGTTTTTACAGAAGGGAAATAATAGATACTGGAAAAACACTAAGTATGGGCATTTTTATGCTATAAACATACCCATGTTAATCATAATATTTTGTATATCTCAAGTACTACAAATGTATGTCTAACATGTTCTTTTAAAAATACCCAGTGGTTAGTAATCTTTCTAGTTTTGGCAATGATCTTACTCAGTTAAGTATTCTTTCTATGAACAAGATTGAAACTGAGAGGTAAACAACATTCAAATATTATTGCTCTAATCATGCAAGTGTTTAATTAATATATGTTATATATATGTACACACACACACACACACACACACACACACACATATATATATATATATATACATACATACATAATAAACTTTATAAAAACCAAGAGCTCTCATTCTATTTTTCAAATTCATCTCCCAGACTCTTAGGCTCATGTGATGTCTCAGCCTCCCAGGTTGTGGGGCCGAGATTAATGAGTTTTAATCTTCAATATTTCAATTTAACTGATAGAAACATTTTACTGAGGTTTTAAGCCAAACACTGAAAAGTTTAGAACTGTGCCTCTACTAGTAAAGGATAACCGCATGAAGGTGATGGTCATTCTCTCGTATAGCTTGGTTTTGGTGATAAGAACTAGTAGTGCATAGAGCTATCAGTTCTCATAGGCCATGTGCTGTGATGGCGAGTGGTACGTTAAGTAGCACGTTTGACTGATCTTCAGTTTAAGAGTCCTCTGTTTTGTTTTCTTTTTACTTTTTCCTTTTTCTCTTCTTAACAAACCATTCTTCTCTGTTGAAGATAATAAAATTCTTGTTTTGAACCTATTTAATTCAAAATAGGCTGACATCAGTCCAGTGACGGTTTTCTAAATAACTGGGTTTACCAAGGTTGAACTGTATTGTAAAAAGAACATCATGTGATTTCTTTTATAGGAACACATGGCTTTCTAGAAAGAGTCACTGATTGATTTACAATCTGTCCTAGTTTTCCAGTGCATAACTGCTTAAACTTATTGAGTATCCACAAAATGTTTCAAAGAAGTCTCCATTTTCCCTTCCCCCAGTCGCACTCAAGCTTTCTTTCTTTGCTGAGAATATGAATATTGTACCCATTTTAGTATTGCCTACTGTCTCCCTAAAAAGTAATACATCTAGTGTCCATAAAGTCCCAAGGTCAAATATTCAGGCATTCCATAAATACCTTATCTGAAATCATCATAGCGTGAGCCAGAACTCAGCAATAAAAATTCAGAACCACCACTTCAGAAATAAGGAGCGCCCAGCTCCACAGGCTGCTTGCTCTCCACCTCATCTCCATGCTCCCTGCAAACAGCCCTCAGCCTCACCCCTTGCCTGCCAGGCTCCCCTTTGCTTCCCTGACTTGCTTTTTCCAAGCAAGTTCACTTGTATTCATTTGCATATTTAGTGAATCATTTGCTTCAGTGCTCTTTTTTGAGTGGCACCATACGTCTACTGTTCGAATGAGGCATGCCCTGGGCCTTCTTAACCGGAGTTGGGCTTTTGAATCCATCACAAATACCAATTAATTGTAGATTATTTTAAAGCAGTGTAATTCACTGATAGTTATAAACTATCAGTTATCTTTCCCCTGAGAACAGTGTAGTGAAGATTTTTGTACAGTATATGCTTGTCCTGGAACATAAATGGAGCCCCAGTTCACTTAGTTGTTAGGCTAAATAATTGATAACAATTTCAACTAAGCAAAGTTTTATGTAGATTTCAGAAAAAAAAAAGAATCACATATGACCCTATGGAACAATAGTGTAGGGCTTTAGGAGCATATGCCGAGAACCTTTGTGATATGAAATAACTATAGCCGGTTAGCATTTGCTACCTCAATTGAATCTGGGTGTTAATTTGAGAAGCGTGTGAGTAATTACCATTAGAAACAAAAGATCCATGCTATACCTACCCCTTTGCATTAGAAAGCAGAATTTTGAGAAGGACAAACTATTGAAATCTGACTAATGACGAAGTGTTAAAAATCTTATTCTCATGTAATAAAGCTTTGGGAAGAAATTCTCTCTCAGTGACCAGGCAGGTGATTCTCAAAGATTATTCCAGCATCTCTCTCTTGCTTATTTTTAGAAGTTGCATCTGCTAAAGTGATTTCTTCACTACTTACTGAATTCTCATTTAGAAGAGGGGCAGAGGTGAGGACGAAATTGGTAAATTGATCATTGATTAGCTTGTTTTAACAAGCCATTAACAAATGGCCAAGGTAATAAAAATAGTCATTGCCATCCGTTGCTGAATCCATTAGAACATTCTAGGATAAAATGATGTAATTAGTTCTCACTCTTAAGTTTTTAATGCGGTTCTTCGTACGATTCATTGTTACACACGCTTACTTGACATAATAAAGATTCTTCCTCCAGGCTTAACACTGTAACAGTATAGCTAGCAGACAAAATGGAGAGGCAGGTGATCAAAAGCATGCTTAAGAGAGGAATGGGCAGGCAAAG
>JADRCD010235771.1:0-16910 GCA_019843815.1 Montemys delectorum
TCTCAATGGTCATAAACGGCCTATTTTCTCTTTCCTAAAATAAAATATGATTATGCATTGCCTCCCTTTTAACTAATGTATCACACAGCCTCAGGCAGCAGAGAGACACAGCACCAATGGCAGAGAGACACAGGCCCACACATATCCAGTTAAAGTTGTGTTTTATCTATTTGTTCATATTTATATATAATTTAATATCTGTACATTTATGTTAATTCTAGCTATATATATAAAACCATGTATGTACTACGTGTATAAACTTAAACACTGATTTACCAATAACTTCTAATGAAATATAAAATAAGCTTTAAACACACCTTTTGAATGTCTGCAAAGTAGCTGGTCTTTGCGAATTTGTGGGTCCTTTTTTCTCACCATTTCTCCCCCTGGTTTCATCCCCTATTACTATATAGGAGAGAAAGGAGGAGAAAGAGAAAGAGAGAGAGAGAAAGAGAGAGAGAGAGAGAGAGAGAGAGAGAGAGAGAGATCTTCTTTCTTGTTTCTTCTTTGAAATGACTATTAACAAATCACAACCAACTCCCTGAATGATCTATAACCACTAACCCTGCCTCTCCAGGCTCTAGCATTTATTTATATACCTCTGAAAAGTTCCCAGAATTCCAAACATCACACAATCACAGAAAATATTGGCATCTGGCAAAACCATGTCTCTCCTAGAGTACATAGTCAGTTGCTATGGACAGAACAAAGCAGCCCCACATCTCCACACCTGGGATTAAAAGGAAAACATATTCTTATACTATATCTGTGGGTTTTTTTTTCTTAATGACAGCAAATTCCAGAATTCTCACTGCAATGAGTGTCATTATCAGTGCCTTCCTCTTTACTTTGCAGTCAAGCTAACAACATTCTAATGGATGAAGTGTGGATGATAGTAGCATGTGTCACTTCTAAGCTTCCAACATTTTGCACATGAGTCCCGTGGTTCTTTCTTCTTTTATTAGCTGCATTAAAGACTTGGGCATCCTAGATGAGAGGAACTGGAGGTAGCTGATTCTCTATATACAAGTCCCCTCACCAAATACCTTATTGGACATTGGACTTTTACATAAACAAGGATATAGCAGGTTTTAAAAGTGGTCTGTTATACTGTCAAGTTTTATCTAATAGATTTAGTTACTTTTCTATTGTAATGATAATTATCATGACCAAGGATATTTACAAAAGAAAGTGTTAATTTGGGACTTACAGTCTCAGAGGGTTAAAGTATATAACCATGACCATCATTAAGGGATCATGGCAATAGTCATGCAATCATGACACTGGAACAGTAGCTGGGAGCTCATCTTGAGACATAACCATGAGGCAAAAAGAGAACATTGGAAATTGTATGAGTCTTTTGAAATCTCAAAACCTACCCCCAGTGACATACCTCTTCCAACAGGGCCACATCTTCTAATCCTTCCCAAACCATTTCACCAACTTGGGACCAGTCTTAAAATATAGGAGACTTTAGGAGCCATTTTCACTAGCCAATGAGTGCCTTGCATTAAAACTCCATCTTTTGGTGCCAGAAAGATGATTCAGATGTCACAAGCACTAGCTACCTTTCTAGAGGACCTGGAATCAATTCCCAGCACCCACACGACAGCTCACAATGATCTATTGCCCTTTCCTATCCTCCACATGATGCACAGGCATAAGTATAGGTAAAACACCTATACACATAAAATGAAAACTGAGTAAACTCTCAAAAAAAAAGTTTTTAAAGTAGTTCATAGTTAGCATACAAACTAATGGGTTTTGATATGACATATTCACTCATGTGTGTCATCATTCTTTGTTCCCATCAGTCTTCCTCTCCTCTCCCCTCCCCTACAGCCTCCTTGTGGATCCCTTTCCTTGCCTGGCATAGAAAGTTAAATCTTCCACATATATTGGTGAAGTGGCTGTCATGGAGCACACCACAGATATCTCCCATCAGAGAAAACCCTGCCAGAAACACAGACTAGCTGCCTGCTCTCTTGTTGTTTCATCCGGGCTTTAGTGCTGTTCACCAGGGGCTTAACACTGTCTACACATGGGGCTGGGTTGCAATTCAAGGTGCTTCTACATTTAGTGAGATTCCCTCTCCCTTTGCTCAAAGACAGCTCCACAGAGCAGACACTTCTCCATAGTGGCCCTGTAACATAAGGGTCTGCTTCACCATCCTTCGTCTTTCTCTCCATTGATGGGTGTCAGAATTTCACCTGTGCTCAGAGAGAGTTCTGCAAAAGATGCCTGTCCCCTTCTGTTTCCTCAAGAGTTTTGCTGATAAATAATTCTGTTTCCACATTATCTTCACCTAACATCCAAACCAAAGGAGATTTCTTTCAAATTTTTTGCTGTTATAATATTGTGGTGGATACTTAGGCATAGTTGTCTGAACTTAGGTAAAGTTCTTAAGAGGGATTATTCTGAAGGTAATATAAGCCTGTTTAGTGCTCAGAAGGCATCACCAAGTAGCTCTTACTCTAAACTAATAACAAACAACTGTGCTAATATCGTCACACCTCCACAGGGAGAAAAACATTGCCCCTTTTCAAAAATAGCATTATTTTCCCCAAAGGGCAGTATCACCTTTTAAGCTGCCGTACTATGAGCTGTTTTGAACCTCACAAACAGGGGCATAGCTTGGGATGTTGGTGTGTAAGTTGTATTGCATGTTTTGTATGAATTTTAGTGTCTTCCATTTACCTATTGGAGGATTCTATCTTTCTGCTGTGGCAAGCATTCTTCATTAAAATCCTACACTTCCCTTAATTTCCTTTACAGAAGGAGTTTTAATTGATTTTGAGTAGAAATGGAAAAAATGACAAAAATATTCCCATTAAGTCCATCCACCCTACTGACAAGCAATGACAAACCTGAGCTGTTTGTTAAAAAAAAAAAAAAAAAAAAAAAAGTACACAGTATGTTATGAGCTCTGCTATTACCAGAATGTCAACATTTATTTTTTAGCGATTTTAAGTGTTAACGATTAAGCATGTGTAAAATTACCTGTCAGGAAAACCTATGCTAAAAATACTTGAGAAAAATGTCATATTTCTTTTTTAAATAAGCTTTGTTTTCTTTTTTCAGAAACAGCACTGTTGACTGTCTTTTAACTGTCTTGCACATTCGCTCAGAGTAAAATCAGTTCAAACTATTCAACAACATGACAAAACATCACAAGTAAACATTCAAGATTGTACAGTCTCTGTTGGAATGCTGAATTAACTCACACATACACAAAGCTACTAGTGTTATTACACATGTGCACACACACATATTTGTATACACATCTATATATAAATTTTGTCACTACCCTTGCGCTTCTCACCAGTCTTCTGATATAATGACTGTACCTCTTTCAAAGCCACTTGTGTAATCTTCTCAAACTCTCCCCTCCCTACACTCCCACATTAAACAACTAATTAGAGATTATTCCCATGCTCACTTCACTGTGTACAACATTGATTTGAATTATTTAAATTCATATAAGTTGAATTATACCCTATAAATCTTATTTTCTTACCTCAACCTTCTGATTTTGAGATTCGTCTTGCCAAGAGACTTTTTTTTTATATTTATTCATCTTCAAACAGCTCTGCTTTGTTTGAACTACCAAGGAAAACATACCTACTCATGGTGCCTGAGAAACACAAGCACTGCCTGAGAGACCCATGAAATCAGAATCCGTGCTTCCTCAGGATCCTTGCATGATTTATATGCACAGTACAGTTTAAACAATAGTAGCACTTGAGTCTATTGTACTAGAACTTGCCACTCTAGTCCCTTCTGGTGGCCTTTTACACAGTGTCTAAAATTTTAATGTCCTGATTTGATACTTGCTTATGGATTTTGTTTTTTTTTTTTAACATGAACCTCTACACACTTTATTGAATTCTCTAGAATCGTTAATACCCAAGCAGAATAAACATTTCTTACAGCTTCTAATTCTCAACAGCTTCTGTTTCTCAAACAATTGTGTATCTAGGTTCACGGTGACATAAACCTTCTAGCAGACTGAAAAAACTGTCATTAGTCAAACTCTTTTAAGTGTTGCTTAGTTTAATTTAAAAAAAAAAAGATTTTTCACATGAGAAAATGATCATGAAGGCCATCTCCTCAAGTATGCATCTTACTTGGCAGAACATCAGGATTCTCTCCAGAGAAAGCATGCCTTCTCTTTGTCCCAGTATGCTGGGATTTACCCATATCCTTTAGTCACCTCACAGTTAGTAGGCTGGGTTCAGTCACCCCATCCTATTTCTCTACAATTTCTGCATGCTTTAATTTTTAATTTGGTTTCTAAAAGATTTTGCCACATTTATTTTTCATCATGTATATGCTTTTTTTTTTTACTTTTTTCTTTTTTATTAAATATTTATTTACATGTTATATGATTACTCCTTTCCCAGTTTCCCCTCCAAAACAACAACAACAACAACAAGAAAAAAACCAACAAGAACAAACCCCTGTTGCCTGCCCCCTCCCCCTGCTTGCCAGTCCACCTTCTCCCACTTATTGGCCCTGGCATTCCCCTACACTGGGGCGCAGAACCTACACAGGGCCAAGGGCCTCTCCTCCCATTGATGATCAACTTTGCAATCCTCTACTATACACATTCTGCCAGACCAATCAGTCCCACCATGTGTAGTCCTTGGTTGGTGGTTGGGTCCCTGGAAGCTCTGAGGGTACTAGTTCATATTATTGTTGGTCCTAAGGGGCTGCAAACCCTTCAGCTCCTTTGGCCCTTTCTCTAACTCCTTCATTGGGGACCCTGTACTCAGTTCAATGGATGGCTGTGAGCCTCTACTTCTGTATTAGTCAGGTACTGTCAGAGCCTCTCAGGAGATAGCTATATCAGGCTGGCTTGTCCTTCCTTCAGTCTCTGCTCCATAGTTAGTCTCTGCATCTCCTTCCGTGGGTATTTTGTTCTCCCTTTTAAGAAGGAATGAAATGTCCACCTTTTGGTCTTCCTCCTTCTTGACTTTCTTGTGGTTTGTGAGTTGTTGTTCCTGTATTCCAAACTTCTGGGCTAATAACCACTTATCAGAGAGTGCATACCATGTGTGTCTTTTGTGATTGGGTTACCTCACTCAGGATGATATTCTCCAGATCCATCCATTTCCCTAAGAATTTCATAAATGGCTTTAAGAAAACTTTCCAATCAACATCATAAACTGTGTCTCATGAGTGAAACTCATCTGAGCGCATAGATGACTTATCAAGAAAGATTTTTCTCCATCCCAACACAGGGCATTAGAAACAGTCAAATTGCTTAGAACCTCTTGGTATTGCAAGACATTTTATATTTCTTCACATTGAGTAACTTGGAGAAATTCGTGTATGCACTGACCAAATCAACAAACTATTCCAAATTATGCATTTACATTATCCTTGGTCCATTATATTGGGACCTTTGCCTGCAAAGCTAAGAATGAAACTATCAGTTACCCACCAGTCTTGTGGTGAGATGTTTTGTTGACTAGGCTATGAAGCCCTTCCAAATACTGTGAACTTACTCTATCTTCACTAAGCTTCACAGGATCTAAGGCTCATGGAGTCTGAAGATTGCCCCATCTTCCTAAACATGTGTGCATGGGCTTTACCTTCCTAAATATGCATGTATTGGCTTCACCTTCTTAAACATGCATGCATTGGCTTCACCTTACTAAACATGCATGCATGGGCTTCACCTTACTAAACATGTATGCATGTGCCTCACCTTCCTAAACATGCATGCATGTGCTTCACCTTCCTAAACATGTGTTCATTGGCTTTACCTTCATAAACATGCATGCATGTGCTTCAAGGCACAGTGCATGAGTATGAGCTCATGATACCAAAGTACTAAGAACCAAGGCCCTTATATTTACCTTCTCAGTGTTTGATTGACGATTTTCTTGAGGAGAACAATTCCCCTCTGAAAACACAAATTGGTCAGGTTTCTCTACTGGTCTTCAGTGATCTCTGACACACATCAGATTCCCTCACCCCCTTTTTTTCCTTCAAAAGCCTATTAACTTTCTTTGGTGACAAAGATAACTTATATAAGGAACCCTAATTATGTCCTCTTCTTTCAAAAAAATAAAGAAAGAAAGAAAAACAGAACAAAGTAAAACAAATGCCAAATCCCAACATATTCATAATGACTTACTCTATGACAGGCTTAGAATTTGCTAAAGCCAGGGTGCTGGCTCTAGCCCTCTTTGTGAACAATTGCCCTTAACAGAGTTGTTTCTTTTCTTTCCCTTTTCAAAAACTATGCCCTCTTCCATTATACTTTTCATTTTCTAAATTAGGAAACTGGCCCCAAAAGAATAGTGACCCAAATAAGGTTCCAAATTGCTTTAGAAAAAAATGAAACCAGGCTTCCTCAGAAAAAGCAAAATCATTACTCAATTCCTTTGCTGGCTTTAATCAATATAAATTCCCTGGTAGTTCCCTTTCTGGAGCAAGCATGGGGTATATCCAAAAAAAAGGGGGGGGGATACCTCAGCAATAAAGTTCAGTCACACAACCATGACATATAGCTCTAATGAATTCCAAAGTGAATGTAAACAATGAAAACCTTTGCCCATCTAGTTAAGGCAACAACAAATCAAGAGATCAGTAAGACTGACAGGTTGTATCAAGGTCTAGTCTACTGGGAGAGCAGTTCCGGAAGACTTGCTAAAGTAGACACAGCTAATTAATGGCGGACAGTGGGCAAAATGCCAAAGCTTGATCCCAAGTAACTCATATTTATATACCTAAGAACCGAGTTTGCTTTGGGTGGGCCTTCTGCTCGAATGTTCAGCTCCCTCTCTTTCCTGTACACTTCAATCAATAGACACTAGGCATGCCAGCCAGTTACAGTTCCCCACACCAGCCAGCCCGGAAGAACTGCATTAAGCCAAGTCATTTAGACCCCTCTATCATTTGGTCGTTTTCTGTGCAGCTTGGATACCATCCATCTGGAAGTAAACTCAAGTATTTCTGAAAGACCTTCTCCAAAAAATGTCAGTTCCCACTTGGTCATGAATGTTAAAGTACGGCTTCCTGCTAGATATCTGCTAAGTGCTGGGCACTGTCAGATCTGGTAGGCAGGACATTTCCCTAAGTATTTACTGAACATTAGGCATGACTATGTGAAGATGCCTGGAACCATGAGCTTTATCATCATTGTCATCATCATCATCACTAAATCAAAATGTGTTTTCTCTTTTTCTCTCAATTTGTTTTGTCTTGTACTCTTTGTTTTTCTTCTTTCACAAATTACATCCTGATTGAAATTCCCCTCCTTCTTCTCTTCTCAATCCCTCTTTGCCACCTCTCCCAGATCTATTCCTCCTCCATTTCCTTTCAGAAAATAGCAAGCCTACTAGGGATATCAACTGAACACAGCATGGTAAGTTACAATAAATCTAGGCACATACCCTCAAGGTATCAAGGCTGGATGAAGCAACCCATAGGAGGAAAATGACCCAATAGCAGCCAAAAGAGTCAGAGACAGCCTCCACTCCCACTTTTATACTTCTCATAAGAATACCAAGTTACACAACCATAAGGTCGATGCAGAGCACCTAGGCCAGACTCATACAAGGCTCCCTGATTGTCACTTCAATCTCTGTGAGCCCCTATCAGCCCTACTTAGTTGATTCTGTGGGTCATGTTTTTGTGGTATCCTCTATGCCTCTGGGTCCTACAATCCTTTATCCCCCTCTTCCAGATTGCATGAACTCTGCCTAATATTTGGGTATGGGTTCCAATCTACAAATATAGCTCTTTGATCTATTTGAGTTGGGCCTCTGGGCTAACCAGCCTCTGGTTCCTGGCTATCTGGGCAGTGTCAGGTATGGACTCCTTCTCCTGGCATGGGTCTCAATTTGGACCAGTTATTGGTTAGCCATTCCCACAATTTCTAAGATACCTTTACCCCAGCACATCTTGTAGGCAGGTCAAATCATATGTCAAAGGTTATATGGTTAGGTTGGTGTCTCAAACCCACTACTAAAAGGCTTCTTGGTTACAGAAAATGGCCAGTTTAGGCTCCGTATTCCTCATTACTGGGAGTCTTTACTAGGGCCACCCTTGTAGATTCCCGGGAGGTTCCATTGCACTAGGTTTTTCTCTCTCAATTTAACTAGAAAAATAATGAAACAAGATTATTAATATTCTGAGTCCAGACCTTTCAGTGGAAGCTCTGATCACATTCACTTACATCTTACCCCAGTCGGCTCAGTAATTGGGCACAAGTCAAATGAAGACTTAGTATGGAGCCATCATTCCCACACATCTCTCTGATGTGATGAGTTACTTTACTCAGTCAAATTTCCCCTTTCTAGATTCTTTGCTCACTGGAGACGGAGATGGGAAGAGACCTGTGGTCATGCTAGACTGAACCAATGCTGTTCTGGCCTGTCAAGACTCCATCTGAAACCTGACCCAAGACACCCTAAGAAATAACAGACTACCTGGTTTAAGAATTATGCTTCAATTCACTCTCTTCTCCTAAGTGCATGGGCTGGTATTATTATCCTCATTCTCTGTAAAGAAATTTTGGAATGTCAAGCTACAAGGCTACAAATCATTAGTGAGTGGTTGCTTTATCTTTGGACCTTCTGTCTCTGAAACTCACTCTCTTCCCTCTGCATGTGTGCTTGTGGAGTATGGAGTTAGGCCGTTTTATTCTCCACCCCCAACATCCAGATTTATATTTGTGTTCCCTGTGCTGTGTATGAAGTCAATGCTGAGATGGAGCCAAACAGCTCCCACCCTCACAGGATTTAGAATAGGAGAAGACTCAAACAACTTCCGGTGTCTGTCGTCATGTGACGACTGACGTTGCCTGATGTTGTCCATGGCCATCAGCTACAACCCTGTAAGTCCAAGGGTGATTTAGGAGGAAAATCCTTTTCCTCGGCAGTCACTCAGGCACTGGGTGAATTCACGTGTACATACAAGTATTTCTTTGAAAAAGGTAGAATTTACTGAACCCGACTATTGTTTTCTACCACAACCTCGGCAAGAGAAACTCTGGACCCTGTGGTGAGGTAATTAGTACTAAATGAAAGTTTATCACCTGCCAGAAGCAATACGCATAGTTACACTAAAGCATAAAACCTGACATTAGGCATGGAGATGGAAGAAAGTGTGCCAATAATGCCGTGCAAATATTTCTGACTATCACTTTGCCGCAGGCTGTTCCTCAAGAGTACAACTTTAGAGAGGAAGGCAATTTTATTTCCATTATAGAAAGTCGATTGTCTTGGTAAAATTAATATAAAGAAAAGGTTGTAATATTTCCTTTGAAGGAAAATTCTTTTGCTCTCAGAGTGCTTGAGGAAAGGTTACTTATGGCCAAGTGATTAGGAGAATTTAAAGATAACCAGTCCTTAGCTGCTCGGGTTTACTATTACATCTGAGGCTGTGGTTCAAAAGGGCAGCTTTGGCAGAAATTTTTATGGCATCTTGAATAAATAATAGGACAGATTTTCAACACTATTTCCCAAAGCCTGTACTGCAGGCTTTTGTACTTTTGACTGTTGAAGTGTGAAACAAGTAACCCCAGTTCTAAGCCACAAGCTACCTAGAAAGGGGAAATATGAACATCTGCTGGTTTGGGTCCTTTGGACCTTTAAGGGGACCTCCTGGGCTAGTACTGCCCATGGTATGTGGCCTGGGGCCCAGGTAAGTTGAGTTTGTGCTGGTGGAAACTGTAGAAGGTTGGAACACAGAGAGGGGTATTGCCATGAGATCCAAAGCTGTCCTCTGCAGCTTGGAAAAGCTGACCTGAAGAACTTTAACAAAGGACAGGTCTTTTTGGCTACAGATCCCGTAGTCAATTACTTTTCTTCAGTTTTTAAGCAGTGACCATCTCGCACATCTTCGCCTTCACCAGATGTTTGCAAAGCTGCTTTTTAGCTTGAACACAGAGTGTTAGTCCATTGATAATTTGATTTTCTGGTGCTGTGCTATAAAGTTCTTCTGAAGAACAATGAATCCACCCTAGTGGGGGCCAACTCATTTTGCCAAAACGCCTAGGGGAGCAAAGTACTCTCTCCATGCCACCACTTCTGTGACTAAGCCAGTAAGCCAGCACCACGCCATCCTCACTAACCATGATACCCAGGAGCCTGGTATTCTTGAAGGAGAACTAAGGCCTTCCCTCTGCAAGCCATTCCTGGTTGTGGTTTTTCTGCTCTTGCCAACTGAACCTGACCTGAACCAAGCCAAGGTCCATGATCCCAAAAATGTAGAAAGCACGAGTCCTGAAATCAGTTCTTCCCATGGTCTTCTTAAGAAAACCACCACTCCTCACACCAAACCTGATTCTCCATCAGAACTGAGTGTGGACCTTTTGTACTTAACAAAATCATGGTAGCTGTGTGAGCTCATGTTGTTGGCAGTTTCATCTTTTGCTCTCGTCATCCTCGTCTTTCTGTTTAATTTGTCTCTGAACTGTAAGAAAGCCTGTCAGGCTATGAACCCCAGGAGGTGGGCCTTTGTCATCAAACTGCTAAAACTGTCTCGACACATCTATCTTAGCCTCAGAAACTGATCAAGTTCAGATGTTATTTCAGGCTCCACTTAAACTGAATGCAATTACCAGGCCTTTTAAAAGGGCATTGTCTTTTTCTAACAGAAGAGATGCCCCCTTTGTTGAATTTCAGTGAAACAAGTCAGTAGGTGATAATCAGTCTGTCTGGAGACCAGGCTGTGCCTAAGAAGCCACTGTGCATAAATAAATAGCTCTTCTTCTAAACTCGCCAAATCACAGTAGCTTAAAAATTCAAAGGGGCTAAACTAAGACTATCAAACATTAACATAATAACAGTTACAAGAAATAGCACTTCCAAGTACCCCCCTCTTTAATCCTCCCCCCCTCACCATGTTTTGATACCATTGTAACATATTCTCGGTCTATTTTCCACTAGCCACAAATGCCAACTCTGGACTCGAGTCAAGGTATAATGTCTCCCCAGTTTCCTACTGCTGAATTCCCACATGTCATTAAGATACAGCAAGCTCAGTCTGAACCAAGAGTCTCTGGCTAGTATTGAATCTTACGAGGGAAATCTGGAATTTGAGTAAAGCAATCACTTCGGCAATGGGTTTGGAAATGAGCACTTCTCCTTTTATGGCAACTTGCTCTTGTCACTGCTCTGTTCTCTGGAAGCCTAAATGGCAACTTAAACACTTTTTTACTTTGTTCAAATCTTAAATGAGAGAAGTTATTCAAGGACATAGATCTCATCCTCTGTGCTCACCGCTCTACCCAGGAGGAATTCACAAACTCTGCAAGATACAAAGAGCAAGTTTTAGCCCATGATGTCTTCCTGAGGAACTCTTGACTTCTTTCTGGGCCACCCAGGCCACCACAGCAGCCTCTAAAAACTAGAGAAGGATGTTAGCAAAGCCACAGGAGTTTCCATCTCTAATTGTGCTTCTGGGCTCTGCAGGGCCTGAATCCCAGGTCCTCCCTGGGTACGTCATTTTGGGTTGTGGAATGCTGTATGGTGACACACACTTGGAGTTGCTTTGACAATGCCCAGTTGTTGACCTAACTGAAGAAATAGGAAGGGAAATGAGAGCTGGAGGGAGAAAAGGAAGGAGAGACAGACAGATAGATAGACAGGCAGTCATACAGAGGCAGAGATAGACAGAGACACAGACACAGGAGACAGAGACAGAAACAGAAACATAGAGACAGAGGCAGAGACACAGAAACACAGACACAGACAGAGACAGGCAGACTACTTGTGGAATTCTTTAGTCTCCACCCTTTGAGAAACACTAGCCAGACAGCCAGCTCACTAGTCCCAGCCCTTCAGCTGCCCTAGCTTTCCCATTACCCACACTGTGGTCCACAAAAAAAAGTGTCAAGGCCTCTCTTTGCTTGATTTTCCTCCACTGAGAGTTGAGAGAAAGGCAATTTGTGCTGTGCCAAATATTCTTGGATATGTGGTTGTCTACTGGGTTATGGTGGACTTACCAGGAACTATGCTCATAAAGAAAACGGCTCCTTTCCCAGCAGCTAAGAATGGCAAATCGCTCCTTAGGTAGGGATAAGGCTGGGTACCCAGATCCTTTCTCCATGGTGGGGATTTGGTCTAACATGAGCTTAAACCAACTTTCATGAAGCTAAAAGAGTTAAAGTTTGTAACCCATTTTCAAAACTGTCTGGCACATGCTATAAGAACTGTGTAAATGGCTGCTGAAGACAATTTCTGTTTAAGCTTGTTCAATACAAGATGCAGCCAAGTCCTAGAGTCTTATATAAAATGGGCTTTTCGACTCAAGTATGTCTTCTCACATGATTTTAGTCCTATTTTAATTTCTTTCTTAAAATATTATTTATCTTACATCTTAAATCATCTTTGAGAGTTTCATAAAATGTGTTTTGATCATATTCACCTCCCCTCTCCACAGCTCTTTCCAGATCCATACCCTCTTTGATAACCACCCAACTTTGTATCCTGTTTTTCAGAAAACCCTTCAAGAGCAATTTGTGCTGTGCTAAATATTCTTGAATATGTGGTTGTCTACTGGGTTATGGCAGACTTACCAGGAACTATGCTCAGGGCTCCTTTCCCAGCAGCTAACAATGGCAAATCGCTCCTTAGGTAGGGAGAAGGCTGGGTACCCAGATCCTTTCTCCATGGTGGGGATTTGGTCTAACATGAGCTTAAGCAGATTTTGTGCATGGTATTGCAGTTACTGTGAGTTCATATGTGTAGCTGTCTTTCTGTGTCCAGATGTTTCCTTGTACCTGTCTACCACCACCACTTCTGGCTCTTATGCCTTTCTGATGACCCATTGCCCTCTGAATCCTGAGTCTCAAGTGATGGGGTGATAAATATATATATAAATACTGACCATTCTTCAGTCTCTTATTTGCTGCACTGTGTCCAGTTGTGGATCTCTGAGTTAATCTCCAAAACAGAAGCTTCTTAGATGAGGGTTGAGAGGTGGATTTTTCTATGGTTTTATCAGCATAGCATTAGGAGTCAGTTGAGTAATATCAACATCTAGCAGAGTAATAGTAATACAATTTCCTGTAGAGCCCATGACTTGTCTAGCCATAGCTACTTTGCTTAATAATGGTGCCAGGTATGAGTTTCATCTTGTAGAGCTAGACTTAAATCCAATCAGAAAGTGCTTGGCTACTTCCATGCCACTACGACACCAGTGAGTATGTTTTGCAAAGCCAGTGACTGTTGTAACTTGAAGAATTCAGAACTGACTTTAATTGATGTTGACTTTTCTTCTTTGCTATCAGGTATGCTAACTTCCATACTATGAAGTCTAGCTTGTAGGGAGAAAGCTTCCAGATTAGTTTCAACTTGATTTCATTGTGTTCTTTGACACATGTGTAGTATCTTCACCAACAGGATCTTACATGTAAGCAAGAACAATGGCAATAACCTATAATGTCTGGGGGTTTATTGGATATCATTCTCCAGAAACTCCAGAAATAAGTAACCATTGTTAGCATTAGTATATTTGTTTGCTTCTAGTGTCTACTAGGGACATTGTTGCATAGTCTATGGTAACTTAATTCTCTTTCCCTTCCTCTCTTGTGGGTATGTGTGCATGTATGTGTTAGGAAGCTTCAAAAATGACACACAGACTATTTGTAATTTCTAATATAAAATTCTTCTCACAGAAGCATCTAGCCAATCTCAGCTGACTCATATAGAGCCACTGGTAAACATGGTCCTGGATGTACTGCAAGAAGAAAATGACATATGACATATAAATGTAGTGCTCATAATAAAAAGCCTGAATACAATGAATAAAAACAAGGAATATAAAATGTTGGGAGAATCCAAAATGAGAGGGTATTCAACAATCTTCACCCAGGTCTATAATTTATTTATAAATTGTAGGTCAGTGCATAGTCTCTTGAACTGTGTCATTGTCTTACCTTGAATACTTCAAAATTACTCATACAAACTAGTCAGTGGAAATATTTTCTATAAATTTGGAGGGTTTGCATACATTTGTAAGATTTAAATTGTGAAATTTAAATTTTCAAATTTTAATTACATAAATCTGAAGCATAGAGTTTAGTGAGTAAGTATTTTTTAAAAATGTTTTACCAGCATCTACAAATTGTACAAGAGCAATTGAAGATGCATATGATGGTCTTTGATAATATATATCCCCTCCCTGCCGCCCATTGCCTGCTCTTGTTTTCAACCCTACTCCTACTGGGACAATTTCTCTTCCAAAATAATCTCCCTTCCACCTTCATTTATTAAAAGAATCCACAAACATGCAAAATTTGCCTTTTTAAGTCTGGCTTACTTTGCTTAACCTGATGGTCTTAAGTTTTCATCCACTTCCTCAGAAGGTTAAAATTCCATTACTCTTTCTGAATAAACAAAACTCTTCCTTGTCCATTCATCTGTCGTTAGACATCTAGGCTGGTTTCACATCTTGGCTGCTGTGAATGGGTCTACAATAAACATGGATTTGCAAGTATCACTGTGCTATGCTGACTTGGATCCCCAGGGGCATACAGCTGAGTGGTATGGCTGGAACATGTGGTGATTCTCTTTGTAGTTTTAAGGAACTCTTTTTTCTGTGGCTTTCCATAGTAGTCATACCAGTCCGCATTCCCACCAACAGAGGAGAAAGCCTCATCTTTCCTGCACCCCACCCCACCTAGCATCAGTTTTCTCTTGTCTCAATGACAGCCTATTTCACTGAGGTTAGAGGAGAGCTCAGTGTTTTTTTTTGTTTTTTTTTGTTTAATTGTTTTTTTTTGGTTTTTTTTTTTTTTTTTGCAATTCCCGATAGCTAAGGACATTGAACATTTGTTCCTGTGCTGTTTGAATACTTGTACTCCTTCTCTTAAGAATGGGTTACTAAGTTCATTTGTCCATTTACTGATTGGATTGATTGTCCCTTTTGTGTTCCTTTTTTCAGTTCTATATAGATGTGGGTTGTTAATCCCCTGCCAAATGAATATCTGGTAAGGACTTTCTTGCATTCTGCAGCTGTCTCTTCATACTGTTGATTCTACCCTTTGTAGCAGATGTTTAAATTGGACGTGATATCACTTGTCAATGCCTGGAGTTAGCTCTCACTCTGCTGGGGTGTTCTTCGAAAGTTCCAGCTGTACCTGTATCTTGAAGTATTTTACCTATGTGTTCCTCCAGCAGTTTCAAACCTTTAGGTATCTTTTTGTACAAGGTAAACCATAGGGGCCTAGTTTCATTCTTTACATATAAGGGCCACTTTCCCTGGTACCATTTGTTGACGCTGTTGTCACTGTGGCCCTGTAGTCTACCTTGAAAGCAAGTACAGTAATCCTCTCAATATAGCTCGTTTTACTCAGAATGACTTTGGCTATTTGGGGTCTTCTCGTGCTTGCATGAATTTTAGAATGTTTTGTTTTCTATTTATGTCAGTAGATTCTTGGTACAGATTGTAATAAATTTGCATATTTCTTTGGTAACCTGGCCATGTTTACAGTATTATTTCTGATAATTCATGAATGTGGACCTCTGGAGCCTTTGATCTCTTTCCTCTGTATTCTATAATTTTCACTGGAGAAATTATTTGCATCCTTTGTAGGATCTATCCAACATATTTTTAAAGTTATCATGAGAGTGATCCCCCACCTCCCCAGTTGTAGACAGACTATCTTGTGTCTGTATGGATGGGGCATCTGTCACTAATACATTTGATGGGCTATAACTTAAGCAGGAAATAGGCGGTGAGACAGAAAGGATTCTGGAAGAGTGATGGGCTGGGTGAAAAAAAAAAAAACAACAACAACACTGTTAAAGAACCACTTGTCCTGCCTTCCTAGCTGCTGTCATGGCTTCCACCTTAGAGGGACAGTGTGCCTTTTATCTGGGAATCTGACATTTCAATTTGGGTTATATGTAAGTTCTTGCTCCATATTTTGGTTCTCCAAAATGTGTGGTAAATATCGTTTTGAGAGTTTTTACTCCACTTAGACTGTATGGCTCTCAAATAAAAGACATAAAACCTTTAGATGCATAATAACACTCAAAGAATTCGAGCTGGGCAGAGACCGACCCTCTATTGCTATTTTGTCTTCTTCCCTGTCCAAACTCCCGGTGTATCATTTTCGGTGTTCCTCTTGGGCCACTCTTCCTCCAGAAAGCCACCTTTCACGGCCAGGTGCTCATGATCCATCCACCTGCCCCATCGTGACTTCCTTCTTTCCTCCTTCTCTCTCCTTGCAGTCTCTGCCTGAGATTTCAAACCCAGGGACCTTTGCTTCTCCCTTTCTCCGCTGCCCAACTCATGCTCTAGGCATCTTTATTAAGCAATCATGGATATGTTGGGGTCACTGTTTACACAACAAATGCTAGCAACCAAGTCTCGGTGTACAGAATTTAGCATTTGAATACAAGCAGCACGAGACCAACCTCCTACAACGACTTCTTTATCAGCACATCCATTACTGTACACAGAAAGTGCACTGCATATATCTGTTGGTTCTGTATCCTACTACTTTACTGAAGGTGTGTTTCAGGCAGAAGTATTATCTATTAGAGTTTTTAGAGTGTTTAAGATCATTTTGTCTGAACATTAGCATAATTTGAGAAGTCCTCTTATGAAACAATAAATGAGAATATTTTGCACCTCGCTAAAAATCATGGAGATGTACGTTACATGACCTAACTTTCACTGATTGTGGATTCTGCACTGCTGCAGGTTTCCTATATATAAGTCCTAAGCCAGACTCATGTGCTCCCAGGAGCCTGCTTGGCACTAAGCAAGCTTTTCCCCAGGAGCTGCTACTGTAGCTTGAGCCTGAAATACTCTTCAAAATGTGTCCAAGGTCTGCAGTACAGCATTTTCAGAGGTTGGACATTTAGGAAGTGAGTACAACATGAGCCAGCTGAGGGTTTATAATTTGATGGCCTTTTGGGAGGCAGTGAAAGATTAGG
>JADRCD010235771.1:17010-35718 GCA_019843815.1 Montemys delectorum
TGTATGTGTGTGTGTGTGTGTGTGTGTGTGTGTATGTGTTTGTGTATCTCTTTCTTTTTCTCTCTGTATCTCTCTGTATCTCTCTCTCCCCTAAAGAAGTTTATTTCTTAGAATCAAAAACCAGATTTTTAATATTCAATAAATAATAGAAATATAGTAAAAAAAAATCCTTTGTATTTATATGTACTTTGTATTTCTCATTAAATTATTCTGGAAAGGGACCATGGAGTTTCTAAGATTGGTAAGTTTTCCGTGGTATAGTAAAGGTAAGGTTCATTTCTTTTCTTTTTTGTATTTTTTTTATACTTTTTTATGTATATAAGTGTTTTACCTACACACACACACACACACACACACACACACACACACACACTGCCACATATACATATAGCACTTACATGATGCTTGGCCCCATCAGAGATCAGAAAATGGGGCTAGATCCCACGAAACTGAAAGTATATATGGTTGTGTTGGGTTCTAGGAACAAAACCCAGGTCCTTCACTGTTGAGCAATCTCTCCAGCCCTGTTATCTTAATTTGCAGTGAGATGAGGGCCACATCACAAACTTTGAGTTTATCTGAATGTACTTCATTGGCTGGACAGGAAGAAAAAGAGTCATGAGGAAGGGAAAGAAAGGGGAGAAAGAAAGAAGAAAGCAGTGGCTCTTGCTTTCTTATGCACTAGGAAAAAACAATGGAAAGGCTGAGGAAGTAGCTCTGTCAGTAAAATGCTTGCTACACAAGCTTGAATTTAATCACTAGGCTAGGATTCCAGAAACAGTACAATCATGGAGCAAGGGTGTTGGTCGACCAACCCCTAATCTGTGATCCCTATGTCCTACTGAGGGACCCTGTCTCAAACAAATAAGGTGGATTTCTTCTAAGGAAGGACACCTGAAATTGACTTCTTGCCTACACCTCCCCTGCTCACACACACTCACTCTTCCCTTTCTGCCACAGTCTATGCTAATGACTCTCAAACTTAGGGTGTGACCTCAACAGGAAACCACAGCGGCATCTTCTGACAGAGTACCAGAGTCCATCTTGGTCGAGGTCCTAAGATGGCATTTGTAAGAGTATGCTCTCCTTAGCCACAGCTGAGCCACCAAACAGCCAAATGTGCTCACAAATTTGGCTTGGACTGAACCACAGCCAAATGGAATCAGAGGGCAGAGGAAATCTGTAAAGAGTTCAAGAAATAACAGGGTTATGTGGTACCTTTCAGTGAAACTTTACCCATATGATTATCATCTTAGAAAACAGAAATGTGGTGTATTTCCTTTAAAGAAAAGGTTTCTACAATATGTTACAAGATTCTCTTGTTTGTTCCTACAAGCAACATTACAAAGAAACTTTACTGGTCCATTTCTCCAGAGCATGTTTTTCCATGTTCCTAGTCATGTAAGTCGAACTTAGCATGATACCTGTGTCTCCTACAACCTCAACTTCACTGACATTTGTGGAAAAGAAAATTGGTATTGAGTGTAAACTAATAAGCTGAGACTGTTTAAGTCTCTGCCTCTTCACGTCATACAATAAAGAAGTTGCCAGTGTGATGTATTGTCAACGCACGACTTGCCTCAGCTTCTAAGGCTCTTGGAAGAGTTTCAAATCCTCATAGAACACAGACAGAAGGCAAAGTTACCAGGGCCAGTCGTTCTTAAAGCGGAGTACCCAAGTCAACAGCATCAGAAGCACACAAACCCTTGTCCAACATGGAAATAAATCTCCAGCCCACAATTAATAGAGTCTACTGCTGCTTCCAGCAGTTACCGCTCTCCCCCGCCCGCCCGCCTGCAGACAGTATGCACATCCCACCTCAGCTGTCCCTGACCCTCCTTCCATGTTCCTACCCCTCTTCCCATCCCAAGCTATGTTGCCCATGCTATGGAAGCAGCCTCTGTGAAGATCTCCCTCTTGAACTATGCTTCTTCCTTTGTCTTCCTCTATACAGAGCCAGGGGTTCGCCTTCCAAGTGCTAATTTGGCCATGAATTTGACTAATTAAAAATCCTTCAAATGCCTACAGGATGAAATATAAGTGCCCTAACTTTGTCGTAAAAGCCCTTTATTAGCTAGTCTTCTCCCTAAGGCTTTATTTATTTATTTACTTACTTACTTACTTATTTAATAAGCTGTTGGTTTATTTAATGTAATTTCAAATAATTAGGAACAAAGGACAATGAGCAATGCAATGCACAACAAAACTCTCTCTTGATTTTATTTCAAAGCACTAATCAGTTTTTAACTCCAATGGCTGTGAAACATGATGGTCACCTCTAGTGTATAACCCAACTACACCAAAACTGAGACATTTTCAAATAACCATGTTTGCCAAGGTTCCTCCCCCAAATTACCTACCCCATGATCTCCTCATGTGCCAGAGCCAGTCATAGAGGCCATGGACATGCATAGAGCAGCTGGGCTTCCAGGATCAGCTGTCTGACTCAGGGCACACTTGCTCTGGGATTCAAGCTTATGCTTCAGCAAGGAGCAGAGTAAGTGGTCTGTTTTCAAAGTTATTTGCACTGGGGTGGACCCAGAGCTCTGCTGAGGACTCTCCTTCCCCATCCTTATCCCTCCTGACTTACATATAATACTCACTCTGCCCAGAATAAGTTAGTTCAGCTAGAAGTATTGTCCTTGCTTGCTCATGAAAGCAAAGCTGCTTCTCACTATTCCTTCCTCCGGTCGCTACCCTCTCTCCACCCATCCCTGCCGTCCAGACACGTTTATTGTGTGAAGCGGCACTCTTTTGCTTCTTTGGGCTGCCTCCCCTGAGGACTCTTTGCTTGGTCGTCTAATTTGAAGATTTCACATACACTTACAAAACAATGGCCACAAGCTGAGCTTAGGTGCTACCAATCCCACCTTATAAAACAGGATATTAGAATCTGGGGAAGTTAAATTTTGCCTATTGTAATAAATGCCATAAGTGAGAAAGGAATGCTTTTGATAACAAGCCACAAGTGTACCTTCCGTAGTCCCGCGGAAGGCCTGTGACTAAGTCAGTAAGGTGGGGGCACTGGTTCCAGGTTAATGGCATCTTTCAACCTCCACCTCTAGTCAAAAGATGACTACGAGCCATTTTCTCCAATTGCTCAGCCAGATGCAGGAAGATGTGGTTAGTGATAAAAAGAGAAGTATTTCTTTTCAGACCACTCTCTCTTCTGAAAGAGACTTCCTAGAATTCTTGTGTGCATATCCCTTAGGCTAACTGGGTCAGTGCTACCTGTTCCAGTGGAAGATCGTGAGGAAGCTCAAATCTACTCTTTCCAACCTCACCTGGGGAAAACGAGAGACTCTGGAGATATTGGATCACCCAAGCAACATATATCTCAGAGGACTGAAACTTTGAGAGCCACATTCTTTTCATGACTGCACAATATCTCTTTTGTAACAGAAGTGTTATTTCATAATTTAATAAATTTATTTTAAAAATCCAAACAAAGACTTCTGTTACTATTTTGAACTCTTCCAAAACAAGACAGAGTTCCTTGTCTAATAATCTATGACAACCATGGCTTGTTATGACTATATGGTTATATCATTATGGAACTGGACTATTAGTCCTCTGGAAAAGATATTTTCTATTTTTTAAGATATGAGTGATATTACAAAGCAAAATCATGAAGCAGTAAGAGATTTTGCAAACATCTAAATTTGAGGGAGGTATAATACAAGATAGGCTTATAAAAGATCCATTTTATATTTTTGATCATAAATTCATGTAACCTAGGTAACATGTTTTCATTACATATTTCAACCAAATGTGACTTTAACATTTACAAACTTTAAGCTGGAATCTTAATGCCAGGGCTTTTGATACTAACTTGAAAACTAAAGTTGCATTTCAATTTATCTTAGTAAGCCACTGTTATTTATCTAGATATGAATATATAAAAAGCTAGACTGCTTGAATCAATCAAGTTTTTAAAAGGTCAAATATTTACTTATTGAATCAACTTCACTGGTAAATTAAATTCAGATCCAAGTCTTGTTCCAAAGTTAAAATTTCCAGCCATTCACATTAGCAATCAATAGCTATATTTGTTTTAATAGAGGCAAATTGAAATAAATGTTCATCACAAAATTAGCAAAAGAAAAAGTGAGTTACTTCAATACAGATATAACTCTGTTTTTTATCTGAAAATTATTACAATTAGTTATACTAGTTATCTGTATAAAGTGATTCCTTGTTTAATACTTGACATTTTGATGTACGAACTACTTTCCACAAGAAGAGAGTATGTTGTGAATTTTATACTAAAATGTAACCTAGGTAACATGTTTTCATTACATCTTTCAACCAAATATCATCTAAAGACATTTATGGAAGAATAGATAGCATAGTAGTTTCTTGTTTTGATCAAATATTCTGGAAAGGTAGTTTAAGGGAGAAAGGGTTTACTTTAGAAACACAGTTCCAGGCTGACATTTCTGGGAGATGAACCTCTGGGAATGTTTATGGGGAATTATATTCATTACATTAATTAATGTAATTCCCACCCACCATGGGTAGCACCATTCCCTAGGTACAGTATTCAGAACTATATAAGAGAGTAGGGAGCGTTAGCTAAGCATTAACGTGCATGCATTCATTGATCTCTGATTCTTGACTGTGGATACATTATGGCCAGCTTTCTCAAATATCTACCACTGACTTCCTCACAATGATGGACCTTAATCTGACTCTGTAGATTAAAATAATCCATTACTCCCCTAAATTGCTTTGTTGTTTTTCAAAGTATTTTATATAAAGAACTGGGAAAGAACTAAGATTAAAACCTAACACAATGCCTAGGGAAATGCTAGAATGTTCCCCTTAAAAGCTGAGTACTATGGTGCATTCTAATAATGCTAAGACTTGGGAGGTGGAAGTAGGATGAAGTCATGAGTCTGAGGCGGCCAAAGCTTGTTTTCTTTGTATCAACAAAGAAAACATAGAGTAGTCACAAGAGTAGAACAGATAAAACTCTCCACATCTCTGACAGAAACAGTTTATACTGAGAATGGCTTGACAGTATTAACTGAAAGTTAAGCATGGTTCTTGACCTCTGAACTCTCCAGTGAACAGCACTAAATACACTAAAGTTGTAGTCATCGACTCTGCATTCAGATGTTTGCAACAGAAAATCACTAATAGTAGCTTACTACAATGAAATTGCTCTCTCTCTCTGTCTGTCTCTCTGTCTCTGTCTCTCTCTCTCTCTCTCTCTCTCTCTCTCTCTCTCTCTCTCTCTCTCACTCACTCACTCTGAGTGTGTGTGTGTGTGAAAAGTTATTGATGAAAATGGAGGGTGGCCCCTGGGTGATGCCTCCAGAGATTAGTTTTTTCACATGAATTATGCAAGCTTTTATCTTCCTGCTGGTTGGCCCAGAGTCACAAAATGACTGCTTCAAGACCAGCTACTCAGCCTCATTCCAAGTGGAAGAAAGGGACTATTGCTTGTGCTAGAGATGTGTCTGTGAAATCTCTTTAAGGGTTCTGAGACCCTCTACTTGAAGACTCTCGTTTTTTTGTTTGCAACACTGTAAGCTCAAATGGCTTTCTTTTTGTGGCCAAGGGCATTACAGTTAGATGAAGTCCCTTAGTCGCTGGGCTGATTCCATTTCCACTGCATACACTGCTTTCTGGGGATGAATGTTTTCTTGTAGAATAATGGGAGCCACAGAGGATCTGGCTACAAAGGAGAAGAAAGGCTGGGAAGGGCTGGGCGAAACTTGTAGAAGCCAGATAATGGACACAGGCTGAGGAGTGGTTCTCCTCTACTATCCCATCCTTCTTGTCTCTCAGAGCCTAACAGCTCCTTAGCAACAGAAGAGCTGAGCATGAAGAGATGCGGGGTAGACAGTGCTGTGGTCACAGCTACAGTGAATGTCTGAGATGGTAAAGGCAGATGGGATGGTTTGGGTGACCGACTGAGGGAAATGAGGCATTCGGGAGCAGGAGTATTTGATGGGTTTGGAAGGTTTCTCAACTTTGTAAACAGTACCAAAGTACAGAGATAAATGTACAGGTCTCAGTTGACATCCCAGTATTATACAATAGGAGAGAGAGGCCTTGGTTGTCAGGAAATTACATAGGAGCCAGTGCTCTAACCAGAGGCAAACAGATGAAGTACGTGTGGTCTGACCAAGATGGACTCTGAATTCCTGTTAGCAAAATAGGTCATGGATCAAAGCAGGATGGCTCTGGACCGAGAGCTGTGCTGAGTTTTACAGATTCCTGCTTGGAAAAACTGAACCACATCCCACTTCTAGATAGCAGATGGCCTCAGCACGCGTTCATGCTTGGTCAGATGTTATTAATCTATGACCAAAGGAGCAGGTGGCACAAAGATCCTGCACCATTTCCCCCAGAAATCTCTGAACTTCAGAAAAGCATGACTTGTCTGGACATGCTAAAGTTCCCATTACATTTATTTTTAAGACTTACACTTTTTAAGCAAATGGGAAACTGGAACTGACATTTTCTCCCCGATTTTCTTGTTTCTATGAAATATTCCATTGAATATGGGAGTGATCTGTCATTTAAATACTCACTGGACAAACGTATTTCTAAGGTAGGGGCATTAACTCCACATTTAAGGAAAAATTCATTAAACCTGAGTAGTTCATTATCATGAAATGCATTTGATTATATTTTATAGCATGAATTCAAATTTTCCCAGTACAAAACATTCAGCTGAGTGCTTTTTAGATTACATTGCATTATGAATGTAAATTATTCTATGCTAAAGGCCATTTGCTTCCTGCTCGATTCCACTTGGTTCTGGAACACTCTCCACCCTAGGATGGTGCTAGTGGGTCACCACCTCGGAGAGTATGCCCAGAGAGAGACTTCTAACAGGCATTTTCAGTTCACTGAAGCCAATAAATGCAAGCCAAACAAATTAAACCCTTAAATGTATTACCTGCAGTTATTTAAATGCCACGGTTAGACACTATTCAACATCACCCAAACAGCGTTCCCTTTATATTATTACTTGTATTAGTGAAAGCCATTTAAAAATAAAATCCCATTTCAATTTATCTTTGTGTTTATATTGTTTTTCTAGCCTAAGAAGAAAAGGAGGAAAAAAAAAACCTAATCCCTTTACAAATGAAAATTGCCTTCTTGTGTTCTCAACTAATTTAATCTAAATTGTTAACTTTGCAGAAGGTGAGTTCTGAGGGAGACATCTCTTCCCTTGGGCTTGGGCAATAGCAGGTTTATCTTACTTAGGCATCTGGTGTCCTAATTCAGGAGGACTCCAAAATTCTGCACTTGCGGCTCCCAGCTCCCAGCCAGCAGCAGGCCCCTTTATGCAATAAATTCTGCAGTGGCAAAGCAATAAGATAATAAGCCCAATCCCATGGAGTGCCCAAGATAAATGCCGAGTTATGACATAAGCCATTAGGAACTGGAAAGGAACAGCTGTCTGCTATCACGGGACTGCCTGAAGTTGATGCCTGAGAGGCGGAAGGAAAAGAGACTGGGGAAGAGAATAACCTCACTTGGCCCCTCGGAGAGAAAAGACAGCTTTTCACGGCAACCACTCTGAAAGCTGGTTGAAGGATCTGCTCTGTGTGAATGGTGCCCAAATTCTGCTTATGCCTGTGAACTGGGCTGGATTCTGCAAAAGATCTATCCATAGGAAGGTTTTATATTAAAAACAAAATAACGAATGTCCTTAAACGCCCTCACCCCAAGGTCTGTTTCTTCATGTTGTATCATGGAAAGCCCACCACTCAGTTCCCACCCCCAGGTAGAGAGGCATCTTATCTAGAATTTAGAAACAGGGAACAGACAGGCATTTTAAACATCACAGATACTTTGTGTGGGGAATTAGTTTTCAGTCAATCTTCTTCCTCAAGCTCAGCCCAGGGTATGGACAATTTGAAAACCTCATTTTACCTGATGGTGGGAGAGAGATCCCATTATCACTTGCTTTTTTCGTTTCGGCTGGACTGGAGGAAGACACAAAAGGTCATTGCTAATTCTTTTCCTAAGTCTATAACTTGAGCGAAGCATCCTAGGCCAGTTATTCCTGCCAGAACATTTCATTGCCCTCAAAAAACTTCCTTTGGAGTAAAGTTGGTTGACAGCTGTGGCTAAGAGCCCTAGGAGGCTCCATCCTAGCAGCAATTACAGCTCCTACTAAATATAATTTACAGAGCAGCACAGAGAGAGTGCATGAAGGAGAACAGTTTGGATGATTTCTGTCTCCTGTAGGCAAGATAAACAGGTGATCAATGTGGTTGATTGATTCAACAAAAATTCTGAATATCTGATCAACACTGCAGCACCTCGAATGGGAAATAAGGAGATAATTAATGTGCGAGGCCATCGTCTGTTTTGCTTTATAAGACTCCCCACTCACCAAGATCTCAATGCAGTCAGAGGCAGGCCATTGTCTGAAATGATGCCCTCACTCTGGCCTGTCACAGGAAGCTTACATTTAAAGGGATTTGAGCAAAGAGCAGGAGCTGGTGTAAATACCATGCAACTATGATGTACCCAGCAATAGAGAGTACACTCATTGTTAATACGTGATCCGGGAGTTTGAAAATATTATGTGACTTGAATGCCGGCAGTTGGATCTGATATAGGCCCTGATACTTACAAGTCCAGGAAGCCACATTGAACACAAGTTGAAGACGCCTGACACCATTTCATTTGTGACAAGGATATATTACCTCAGAAGACAGTCGTTGGGAGTGAGTTGGATGGATGACAAATAATGCCACACTCATAGAGGGTGCTTCACAACTCTTTCTGCCAAGGTCTCCTCTGTTCCTGTCCTTGTATTGGGCTGAAAAAGAATGGGCTCTCAATCATATATCAACATTTGAGTACCTGTGATCTGGAAATTTGTGAACAATATCCCAATTTTAGCTGGAGTTTAAGGAGAGATCTTTTAGGTCATCTAGATGAGACATAAACTTAATGGCTGGTGGCTTATGGTTTACCATCCACATTCATATACTAAACTCATAACCCCAAGGTGAATGGTACCTATGAACCTGGTCTTCAGGAAGAATTGGGTCATGAAGGTGGAGTCCATGAGATTAGAATGACCAACCATAGCAGCCTTCCTAGCAAGAGAAGCAAAGATGTCCTTTCTATGTGTCAACGGTTGGCACACTGAAAAGACAACCTCTCGTGCACCAGGAAGCTCTTACCAGGCATTGAACTTACTAGTAGTTTGACATTCTGACCTCCAGAATGGGAGGAAGGGTGTGCTTTAAGCCTACAATTAAACCTGCCACAACTAACAGATGGAGGGCAAGAGAAAACATGTAAAAGAAATGATTAATCACCAAGACAGACACCAAGTTCCTGCAGCCAAAGAATGTTGAAAGAGGCAAGGTATCATCTTGTTAGGTCGCCCCTGCTGTGATGAAACACCATGATTGGTTGGGGCACAGAAGACCATGTACTTACAGAGAAGCATTAAAAGAACCAGGAATGTTAACCAAGCAGGGACATCTTGGTGGAACAGATTAAAAAAAATCAAATACCTGCATTCCATCCAGAAAGCTGAGAATGGAGGTTGCTAGGAACCTTGTGACTTTTCTGCTATCTGAAGGGACAGACCTCATCCAAATTCCCCAGAATGATCATTCCAGATGATTCCCTCCCTAGAGCAATTACCCTTCTTCAGGATCGATGTCACAAGTACTTTATGGGCTGCTGACCTGTATGTGATTGGTCAGAGACCACATTAGATTCTAGGCCCCTTAGTTATGGAACCTACCCTCATGGTTGCATGTACAGTGAAAGGGAGTTCTATATAGTCACATGTCAAGTTTTATTGAGTACCTGGAATTAGACTGATTGTTGCCTAAAAACTGCTTCTCAAGCTGTACTGTGTTTTAAATCTGCTAACAATGAACTGTCTGGCATTGGACTCCCTGAAATCTGATCAAAGCTGATGAAGTCAAACTGCACTGGGTTTTTATTCTTATCTCTTCTTGGGGTTTGACTCCCTGTATGATACCTGCAGGGACCTCTCTCATATGACTGAAAGTATGTTGGGAAGGAAAAGATTTATTTTGCTTACATTTTCACATTGTAGTCCACCTCTGAGGAAAATATGAACAGAATCTCAGACAGGGCAGGAACTTGGAGACAGGAGCTGATGCAGAGGCCATGGAGGAATGCTGCTTACTAGTGGACTCATCATGGCTTGCTCAGCCTACTTTCTTAATAGAACCCAAGACCACCAGCCTAGGAATAACATCACCTACAATGTGCTTGGCTCTTCCCAATTAATCACTAGTTAAGGAAATGACCTCTATTTGGACTTTATAAAGATATTTTCTCAATTAAGGTTCCCTCCTTTCAGATGACTGTAGCTTGTTTCAAGTTGACACAAAACTAGCAAGGACAGTGTGGAACTGGAAGATACAAGGAAAGACACTGAGAATTTTGGCCCAGTGACATTATTTTAGATTTGGCCTTGAGAACTATGACAGTAAGTGTTCCCTGTATTAAACCAAAGAGTTTGTTGTAATTTGTTACAAACTCCATAGGAAACCAAAATTTCTCAGAGTTCAGCAGTGCCAGAAATAGCAGTACCAAATATCAACAGCCTGCCTTTCAAGGCCAATTAACATTCCATTTGACAAATTGTGTTCTGATTTCTGCCTCAAGAGATATACTATAGGAGTTGTGCTTTACAACTTAGGAAGTTGTCCTTCCTTTCAAGCTTTCACCAAAATAAAGATAAATTTCAGATGGGGTAGAGGCAGTACACTCCATCTGGTACTAGTTGGAAAGGAGCAAAAACATTACCACGGTGGCTTTGTTCCAGTGGATGCTCAGGGTCCTAGCTTATTCCAAAGCCTTTGACCAAAATGGTAATTACAGCTGCGCTCTAGTTCCCTGGCTGGGTGAAGCAATCTGGCTGTGATATAAAGGAAGTATGTGTATTCTCTGTTGCTTGGCACCTCATTTCCATCAAAACACATCATTAAAGTGGTTTGACGTAGGGAATTTGATTCTGTAGCACATGAACACCGAGTTACGCTGTGACTTTCTCACTGGTCCTCTGGGAAGCTGTTTACATCAAGGAGAATGTTTAAGAGACTTGTCAGTTAGGCCTTTAACATCTTTTAGACAGTTGCTGATTATGTAAACAAGAGGCCAGCCTACAAATCCAGAGCATTAAGCAGCAGCCACTTATTAAACCTACTTACTGTTTTGCCTTGTTTATGTAATTGTGTGGACAATTTTTACACATTGTAAAAAAAACTATTTTAATTGAACATTTTATAGATGTATATAATATGTTTTGATCAAACACACCCTTGTTCCTTCCCCTATAACTCCTCTCCTGGCCCCTCCATCTCTTTTCCTTCCCAACTTCATCTGTTTCTTTTTTCAATCCACTGCATCCACTTAATGCTGTCATTACACACATGGGTATAGGGTCATCTACTGGAACATGAGTAGCCTCTCAGGGACAACAACATCATTCAAGAAACTGACTCTCCCCCTCCCCCACAGACATGAATTGCCAATAGCTCCTCAGCTAAAGATGAGAATTTATGGTCTTCCATCCACACTGGGATTTTGGCAGGTCTGATCTTGTGCAGGTCTTGCACTTCTGTGCAGTCAGAGCTTCTGTGAGATCATATGAGCAGCAGGCATTCCCTGTCCATAGATGATGACTAGAAGCAGTCATCCACTATATTTGGCTCTTCTGCTCCTTCCATTCCGTCTTCTACAATCATCTTTGAGCTTTGTGGGAAAGGAGTGTGATATAGATGCCCCATTTGGGAATGAGCATTCCACAGACTCTTATTCTATACACGTTGACTAGTTTATTAATTATAATCATTGTCAAATATTGCAAAAAGAAGCTTCTAAGATGAGGGGTGAGTGATGCACTAATCTATGTGTATAAAGATAAGTACCAGGGGACTTCTTGCATATTAATTTAGTAGAAGAATAGTAGATTCTTCTTTAGAGTCTACAATGTAGCCAGCCATGGGGCTTCTTGGTCCAGTAAATGTAATCCGCACACAATCGTCTCGCCGGCAAGAACGCATGCGGACACCAGGATCCTTTTACAACAACCGTTTATTGCATCTTCAAGAGGGAGACCTCAAGCCCCGAAAAGGCACTGCTTATATATGCCCTGGAGCGGCGTGTTCACCTCTGATTGGCTGTTTGTTCATTACCTCATGAGACGCCCCAGGATAGGCTGAGACTTGGCGTGCTCTGGCCCTAAGCACATGCGCAGACTACTTGTTACTGGGAGAAGACACTGGATGCCGGCGCCATCTTGTAGCTCGGGCGCGGCTCTCTACAAGTAAACAGTACTAGGCATGAGTTTTGTCTTGTGGAGTAGTCATTAAATCCAATCAGAAAGGAGTTTGCTATTTCGATAGCATTTGTGCCACCATGGCACAAATGGGTATATCTTGCTAAGCAAGTTGTTATTATAGTTCACAGAGGTGACAGGTAAGACTGTTGGCTGCTTTTCTTTCCAGGTAGTATGCACAAGATCTTACAGTACCATGAAAGGATGAAACTTCTGGGTCAATATCAGCTTGATTTCTCAATCTTATGACTCAAGTAGGTGGTGCCCGCAGCAATAGATGCTTGTCACCCTTGTCACCAAGTTCTAGAGAGTGAGCAAGACCATAGCAATAGCCTGTAATGTTTTTGAGGTCTATGAGACTGCAGTGACCGAGATCTCACAAAGTGGTGACTTTTACCTGATACGAGGCTCTTTTGTTGGGAGAAGCACTGCTCCCATTATAGGATAAATTGCATGAACTCTTTATATCTACTTGTTTTGTCTTCAAAGTACTGTATTTAACAGGACTAGAGATTGTCTTACTTTACTTTTACTTTACTTTTACTTACTAGTTACTTTTTTTGTTGCTGTGATAAAACACTATGACCAAGGCCAGTTATAAAATAAAAAATTTATTTAGGGGTTTCAGTTTCAGAGGATTAGAGGCCCATGGCCACCACGGCTGGGAACATAGCACCAAGAATATAGGCATGGTGCTGTTGAGAACTTACATCTTGAGACATAACCAGGAGAGGAGGCAGAAAGAGAGAGAGAGAGAGAGAGAGAGAGAGAGAGAGAGAGAGAGAGAGAGAGAGAGAGGGAGAGAGACAGATCTGGTTATGAATGGCTTAGAGTTTTGAAATCTCAAAGCTAGCACCCAGTGACACGCCTTCTCCAACTCGACCATACCTCCAAATCTAAAGCAGTTCTACTAATTGAGGACCAAGTATTCAAATATATAAACCTATGGGGGGCAATTCTCATTCAAACTACCACAGAACATTCTTGTCTTTTTCCTGACCGTAATGTAAATGATCCAAGGTTTTGTCCACTTAGCATGATGTTGTCTATCAACTCTTTATATATTGCCTTTATTGTGCTGAGATATGTTCTCTGTATATCTAGTCATCCCAGGACTTTTATCACGAAAGAATATTTAATTTTATCAAAGGCCCTTTCTGAATCTAGTAAGATGATCATGTAGTTACTTTCCTTGAGTCTATTTATATAGTGGATTACATTTATTGATTTATATATGTTAGACCATCCCTGCATCTCTAGGATATAGGAGACTTGATCATGGTAGGTAATCATTTTGATATGTTCTTAATTTTGTCTGCAACTATTTTATTGAGAATATCTTAAATGTATGTTCATCTAAGTACTTGGTCTACAATTTTTTTTATTTGTTGTATCTTTACAAGGTTTCTCTGTCAGTATATGCTGGCTTCATAACGAGAATTTGAAACTTATATTCCTCTTGTATTTTATAAAATTGCTTGATAAGCATAAGTGTTACTTTATCTTTAATAATCTAGAAAATTTCTGTAGTAAATCCAACTGATCTCATGATTTTTCAGTCAGGACACTTTTTATTGTTTTTTGTTTTGTTTTGTTTGTTTGTCTTTTGCTGATGATTATTAGTTTCACCTTTTCTTATTTCAGCTTTAGTGTATCATATGCATTAAGAATTTTATCAATTTATTTTAGGTTGTCCAATTTGATAAAATAAAGGTTTTTCATGTAAGTCCTTGTAGCTGTTTATATTACATAGATGTCTGTTGTAGCATCTTTTGATTCTTCTCTAATTTTGTTAATTTCGATTGGTTTTGATCTGTTTTGCTAACTTGGCTACCTTGTCAGCCTTGTCAACCTTTAAAAGAACCTAAAACTTCAATTTATTGGTTTGATTTGTTGTATTTTCCTTTTCATTTCCACTTTATTAATTTCTGCTCTATTAATTTTGAACATTGCTTATTCTTGGATTCCCAAGGCTGTTAAGACACATCACTAAATTGTTTATTTAGGCCTCTCTGAATTTTTTTATGTAGTCACTTCAAGGTATAAACTTTCCTCTTATGTTTATACCATCCACTTTGATAAATTGTCTTTTCATTTTCATCCAATTCTAAATTTTTTATTTCCTTTTGGTTTGCTTGTGTTTCTTCAATGACGTGTTCATCTTTCAATAGTCTGCTGTTCAGTATTTATGACTGTGTATATCTTCTGTGGTTTCTGTTGATATCCAGATTTATTCTATTGTGGTCAGATAAGACACAAGGAGTTATTTCAGTTCTCCTGTATTTATTGAGAGAAGTGCTGTGATCCAGTATGAGGTCTATTTAAGTGAAGGGTCTATGGGCTGCTGAGAAGAGTGTATTCACAGATTTTGGATAGAATGTTCTATAGATATCAATTATACCCACTTGATGTGTGGTGTCTTTTAGTTCTTTTATTTCTCCTCATTTTTTTGTCTGGACCATCTGTCCATTGTTGAAAGTGAAGTATTCAAGTCAACTTATCTGTGGCTTTATGTCTGGGAGCATTTGCTGGGTCTACTCAAGTGTGGTGCATTTATGTTTATGATTGGATTGTCCTCTGAATAGAGTGTTTCCTTGATCAGAATGAAAGAAACTTTATCTCTTCTGACTACATCTGGTTTGAAGTCTACTTTGTCTGTAAGAATAGCAACTTCTATTAGTTTCCTGGTTCAATTTACTTGAAAACACTTTTGCCCATCCTTTCAGTCTAATGTAGTGTCTATCTTTGGTGGTGAGGTGTTTCTTAAAGGCAGCAAAATGATGGATTCTATTTTTTAATCGAGTCTTGTAGTTTATGTTTTTGGACTGAGTCATTTCGAACATTGGCAAAGTTATTATTGAATGATAAGTATTGTATCCTACCATTTTATTTATTATTTTATTTTCTTATTCCTCCCTTGCTTAATCACTGATCTCTATACTTGTTATTTTTTGTTGTCACTGTTGCATATGTTTATCCTTTTCATCATTTTGTAGTACCCTATTCAGCATCCTATATAAGGCTGGATCATAATTCCTTTACCATATTTTTATTGTAGAAATAAAATCATCAATTTCCTTCAGTTATGACTGTTTCTGGACATAGTTATCTGAGCTGGCAAATGTAAGCTTTCAGAAACTATAATACATTGATCTAATCTCTTCTGAATCCATTGGGGAAGAATCAATTGTTATTCTGATAGGCATGCCTTTAAATAAAATTTGACCTTCTTCACTTCTTGTTTTCAATATCTTTCATTTGTTCTGTACATTTAGTGTTTTGATTATTATATGATATAGACTATTTACTCTGATCATATTTGGTGTTCTGTTTGCCTCTTACACATATAAGGCTTCTTTTCCTTAGATTAGGAAAAATTTCTTCCATGATTGTTGAAAATATTTTCTGTGTCTTTGATCTGTATTTCTTCTCCTTCTTCTACACTTACTATTTTTATGTTTGCTATTCTTATAGTGTTCCAGACTTCCAGCATGTTCCTCTCATAGGATTTTTTTTTTATAGATTTTTACTTCTTTTCCACTTCCTCTACATTTTATTCAAGCTCTGATCGCCTCTCTCCCACTTGATCCATCTACTGATGAGAGTTTCTGTTGAGGTTTTCATTTGACTTACTGAAGTTTTCATTTCAAGTTTTAATATGATTTTGTTTTTCTTCTGAGATTATATTTTTTATTCAATTTTATTTTCATATCTGGAGATGGATATTCTGTTAGTACATTCAACTGTTATTTGTGTTTTCTTGGTCTTTATTGCAACATTTTTCATATACACTTTGTATACTTTGAACATATTTGTAATTACTATTTTGAAGTTACTGTATTATGTATTATCTTAGTTGCTTTCCTCAGGGAATTTTATTTTGGTAGTACCAATTACTAGAAAAGACAATGTCTTGAGTTTTCATGTTTATGGGTTTTTGTGATAGGATACGAGCATTTGACATTAGGTCCCTGGTAGTGTATTTTGGTATCTAATCTATCCACCTTTACTGAGTGTTTTTGCATCATTGTTGGCTATTATTCTAATTTTCAGGTTTTTGATCAACTGAGTGATATTTGAAGTTCACTCTTCGGGCCACTTCATACTGAAATATGAATAATATCAGAAGTGGTCCTAGCTCAGTTGTAGAAATATGGAGTTGCTGATCATAGGAACAAACCCCTCAAAGGATTAACAGGTTCTCACTGCAGATCCTTAGAAGTCTTTGACAGACACACATAACTCTGAGTAATAATCAGGTTGTGAGGACTGGAGTCACATGGGAAGGGAAAACGTTATCTCTAGGACAAGTGCTACCTATGGGAAGCTTTCACGACTCAGTTCATAATCCTCAGGGGGGAAGAGATAGATGCCAGATGATGGAGTCTGCAGTCTTGGAGACTTAAGCACTGCTACCTGTGGAAGGTTTTCACAACTGTCTGTGGTCCTTCTGTGATGAGAGCTGTGACCACTGGCAAAGGTTTTATTCTTAAAGACTCAGATATTCTGACAAATTTTCCTTCTTAGGCAGATATATCCCAGTAAAGTTAATTAACATAAACTACAGTATTAAATAAATAACAACACAAGCAGTCATATGAGTTAGTCTTTAAATGCTTAAAGTTTGGATCATTCTACCCTAAGAAGATAGAAACTTGTAGGAAGTATATGAAACAATGTATATAACTATATAACTCCCTATGCTGTAATCTACCAACTCTTTAACAGCAAAACTTTCTAAGTCCCAAAACATCCTAAGAAGTCCAAGAAGCTCTTAAGAAGGACGTTTAGCACTGTTTCTCAGATTGGGAAGCTGCCCACACCTTCACTCTTACAAGGCAGCTTTGGGGAAGTCTAAATCATGATGTCTCCTTAAAGCCTGGGCCATCTTCAGATTAGATAGTCAAGAAAGTCATTGTCAAGGACAAATACATACCATTCTTACATGAAACACTTGTTCCACATGGCACTACATCCCAGATATAGAAACAAGAATTGCCATTAACTAACAGAATAAATTGTAAGGGACTGAAGGGACTTATCCTCAAATGGTAATTTTAACCAAAACTATGCAGCTTAGTAATCTTGAATTCAAAAGGCATGGATTATACTGACTGTATAAAGCAAAAACACTCAGGTATTTATAGTTGAATCATACTTCACATTGGCTTTTGGAACTTGATAAGAAAGCATGCATTCTTCATTTTCCCATATGTATGGTGTCAAAACTAAATATGGAAAACCTTCTCTGCACAGAAAAAAAATCAGTTCTAGCCTTGGGAATATTTATTCTGCATTCAAGAAAAAAACATTGTTTTCTTAATTTGTCTATAATAGATTCTGTTTCTCTCCTGAGCCCCATCCACAGTGTGGCAAAGACTAAAAACTAAGCTTTGATCCAGTGAGGTTGTGTTACTCCAGATCCACCCACTGAACCATCAGTTTATGTGATGTTGTTTAATTTTTGTAAAGGCTAACAATTAGAGCTCTGTTTGTCTCCCTTGATCCCTAATCAGGTGGTGAGTAAGAAGCAGAGGCTGGCAAGCCCTTAGACAATGGACAAACTAGTTTAGAGTATGAAACTGTTCTTTATTAATTCCCACATGCTGTCAAAGGAGACAGCCAATCATGTTTCTACCACTTTATCCAATCAGAGATCCACAGTGCTCTGTTGCTGTGGACCACTATGGCTCCTTGTTGTCAGCAGTAGTCAGGCTCTCAGGTTCTAAAACCAAATTCTCTGCTTTTGAATCACTCCTTTTCAGCTCGAGAAAGCTATGGGATATCTCTGGAGTTGGGGTTCTTCATTTGTAAACTGGAAAAAATAATTCCAATGTCGCCTGCAGCCCAGTGCTCTGAGGTATATTTTAAGTACTTAAGAGTCTGGCAAATACAAGCCCTCTTAAGTATTTGTCACTATTGTTATTGTTGCTATAGAAAAGTGTTTAGGGAGAGAGAGGCTTGCACAGATCCTACACCTCTCCCAGATGTGAAAACATCTGGATTTTGTGAGTAATGGAGGTTCACTGGGAAGACTGGAGCAGAGGAGGGCAGGAATCTAGCACTTGGTAGTAGGGATCACCTTCTCAAGGAGAAGATCACATTCTCCTGCAGTTGAAAACTGAGCTCTCATCCAAGCTTCCAGAGGAAGCTTGCCTGGGGAAAATCAGACATAGGATGGATTGCTCAAAACTAAACAAATCAAGAAGCACAGAGCCTAATAAGCATAGACTGAGGCCAGGACTCCTCACAAACGTTTTCTGGAGGAAATGCCAATTTATAGAACTCAGCATCAATAAATACTTGACTAAAGTAACATACACACACACACACACACACACACATACACACACACACACACATACACACACATACACACACACACACACACA